>CM065131.1:38250000-38252500 GCA_033026305.1 Cirrhinus molitorella | reverse complement strand
GTAAGTCAGTGATGTAACTGAATATCTTTAGGGTTTCACATTTGTTCACTGACATTTGCTTTCATTAATTCTGGATTACAGCTGGCACTTTAAATAACAACTGATTTTAATAATATCAGAGGAGTTTAATCATTCTTGGATTTCTTTGTGTCGTGATCAAACACCAGAGAATGGACCTAGAAAAGAATCACTCAGGTGAAACTGTATGAATAGTTAAAGTAGTTCAACTACAGCCAACCAACTGGAAAAGTCCAGTGAGACTTTCATCAAGAATCCATCAGATCGATCAAAAGCCTTCTATTTAAAATAAATGCTATTTTTTTAGAATTTTCTGTTCACTGCAAAAAAAAAAAAAAAAAAAAGCTTTTCTTACTTAGATGTTTTGTCTTGTTTCAAGCCAAAATATCTAACAATTCTTAAAACAAGAAGGATTTCCTAGACTTAAAAATTGTCTTGTTTTCAGAAAAAAGAAGTCAAAATTAAGTGAATTTTTGCTTAAAACAAGCAAAATAATCATCAAGAATGCATCAAATCGATCAAAAGTCTTCTATTTCAAATAAATGCTGTTATTTGGAATTTTCTGTTCTCTGCAAAAAATAAAAAAAAACATAAATAAATAAAATAATAATAATAAAATAAATAAGAATAAATAAATGCTTTTCTTACTTAGATCTTTTGTCTTGTTTCAAGCCAAAATATCTAACAATTCTTAAAAAAAGAAGGATTTCCTAGACAAGTAAAAATTGTCTTGTTTTCAGAAAAAAGAAGTCAAAATTAAGTGAATTTTTGCTTAAAACAAGCAAAATAATCATCAAGAATGTATCAAATTGATCAAAAAACTATTTCAAATAAATGCTGTTATTTGGAATTTTCTGTTCACTGCAAAAAAATAAATAAATACATAATAATAATAAAATAAATAAAAATAAATAAATGCTTTTCTTACTTAGATCTTTTGTCTTGTTTCAAGCCAAAATATCTAAAAATTCTTAAAATAAGAAGGGTTTCCTAGACAAGTAAAAACTGTTGTCTTGTTTTCAGAAAAAAAGAAGTCAAAATTAAGTGAGTTTTTGCTTAAAACAAGCAAAATAATCATCAAGAATGCATCAAATCGATCAAAAGTCTTCTATTTCAAAGAAATGCTGTTATTAGGAATTTTTAGAAAAAAAAAAAAATAAAAAAGCTTTTCTTAACTTGTTAACTTGTTTCCAGCCAAAAAATAAGTAATTGGCAGATTATTTTGCTTGTTTTAAGCAAAAACCCACTTAATTTTGACTTCTTTTTTTCTGAAAAACAAGACACTATTTTTGCTTGTCTAGAAAATTCTTCTTGATTTAAGAATTTTTAGATGTTTTGGCTGGAAACAAGACAAAAATCTAAGCAAGAAAAGCATTTTTTGCAGTGTGAATCCTGAAAAATAAAAAGCATGATGGTTGTACCAAAAATATTGTGCAGCACAAGTGTTTTCAACATTGATAATAATCAGAAATGTTTAAGCAGCAAACCAGTATATTGATAAGTGAAAAAGCGACAGCATAGATTTACATTGTTAGAAAAGAGTTATATTTAAATAAATACTGTTCTTTTTAACTTGTTATTCATCAAAGAATCCTGAAAAAACAATCACAGGCTCCCAAAAAATATTGTTTCCAGCATTGATAATTCTAATCATAAATCAGCATATTAGAATGATTTCTGAAGGACCACGTGACACTGAAGACTGATGAAAATTCAGCTTTGCATCACAGAAATTAATTCTATTTCTCTGTATAATCGCATAGAAAACAGCTATAATATTTCACTGTTCTTACTGCATTTTTGATTGAATAAATGCAGCCTTGATGAGCAGAAGAGACTTCTTTCGGAAACATCTTATCGACCCCAAACAGTAGTGCACTTCCAGAGCAGCAATATTATTCTAATTTGTCAAATAAATCAATAAAATCAAATCAACAGACTGTGCTTTTGGGCTGATATCTGAAGAGCTTCTCTAGTGTCACACAAAGACATCAAAGCCTCATCCTCCTCCGTCTGCCGCACAAGGACGAGCTTCCTGTTGTCGCCGCCGCTGATCTGGATTCAGCTGAGGGTGACAGATGAATATTCATTCTCACGTACCTGCTGAACACACACCACACACACTGAACATCCGCTATTCACCAGTGACTGTTCACTTTATTAACCACTGAAACATAATACAGCATTTTACACGATTCGCCGATTCAAGTCACAGCTTCGCTTGAGCAATCTTGAGAGTTTGGGGTGGGACTATCTGTTCATCTGACCAATGACAGACAACGTTACACACAAATATAAATGATACTTGAAAATAACAGTAGAAAATGAAACTTGACTGACCTGATGATCCACAAGAAATGAAACAGCTATAAATAAACTCAGATTTTATGTATATAAAATGTATTTTTGTTTTAATAATATAATTTGATGCCAATCATACAATATTTATGGTTCCAACAATTCACATTGGACCCAAATGTCA
>CM065131.1:38215000-38242500 GCA_033026305.1 Cirrhinus molitorella | reverse complement strand
TAATGCATCATTTGAATTAATCAAATCTATCTGAATATGAAAGCTTCACTTAAAAGCTGTGATAAGAGTGTGAGGTTGGGCTTAAACACTTTCTCTTTCTCTTGTCACACACACCTGGAATACTGATGAGTCCAATGTAACAAGCTCTGAAACCCTGCAGATCTTTGCTCACATTCATATTCATATCCTGAAACCACATGAACTGAGCCAGACAACAGGCCAAATCACAGGATGAGGCGAGTTAAAAGTTTGTAACTTGTGTAACTTGTCATGTAACAACTGTCATCTAGAGTCAGTTGTAAACTTTCACATAATGAGCGGATTTCTGGGTTCAAAACACACACACACACACACACACACACACACACACAAAGAAAATGAACACGGATCTGCAGCTCCCTCTACAGGAGAACTGAGAGAATTGTCTGTCTGTCGGTTGTCTGTCATCATCATCCTCATCATCCTCCTCCTCCTCATCATCATCATCATCATCACTGGTAATTCACAATCATGTCAAGTGTTCCTTTACTGGTGTGATTTACTACAGTAACTGCTCATACTGCAGTAAAACCAGTAAACCTGCAGTCTCTCCACCTAAATTGAAGCTATGAAGATTCCTACGCTGTTAAAAGCACATCACGTGATTGTTTACGATGCTTTTACAGTAATAAGGCAACAGTAGGATAGTCAGTGTTCGTCAGTGTGTGACGCTCAGAGTCTGAGATCTGAACAAACTCACAAAGAACATTCAATAAAGCTGCAGGAATGATGAATGCATTGAGAGAGAGACAGAGAGACAGAGAGAGAGAGAGAGGGAGAGACTGGTGGCTCGAGCGCAGGTCTCTCGTTCTCAGCAGGATGTCCATATATGGTCAGCGAGCACTCACTTCCGGAAGCCTGCTTAAAGTGAGAGGAGAAGAAAAGAGCGGATGAAAGGAGAATAAAGGAGTGAGTGTGTGTGAGTTTCACCTTGAGCACTGTGAGAAATTAATTGATGCTGTAAGAGCTCATTTACCCTCGTTTTACCACACACATCTTTACAACACACACACACACACACACACACACACACACACACACACACACACACACATTTCACTGCAGTTACTGAAGAGCGTCTGAGTGAATGGCAGACAGCTAACAGACGTCAGAGAGAGAGAGAGAGAGAGAGAGAGAGAGAGAGAGAGAGAGAGACAGATGGACCCTGTGAAGGAATGAGGCGGGGGGTTACAGGGTCCAGAGCGCATGAATGAAAGCAGAAATCATCAGAAACAAGCACAATCAAACTGAGTGAGTGTGTGTTTCAGTGGGGGGGACTGTTTGACGTCAATACCTGACTGACACACACACACACACACACACACACACACACACACACACACCTGTCCAGTTATTCTATAACATCTGTAACCATGGGCAACAACATCCCTGCTGCCACTCATTAGCCTGTATGATGGTGTGTGTGTGTGTGTGTGTAGCGACCTGAGGAATTTTCCTCAGGAGATTGTATTATATTTGACATATTTACATATTTCAATTATTATTATTATTATTTTTTTTTTTTTTACAATTATTGTTAAAAATAAATTAATAGAATTAAAAAAATAACATTTAATATATGTGGACCACAAAACCAGTCCTTAGGATGCATTTTTGGTAATTGAGATTTATACAACATCTGAATAAATAAGCTTTCATGGTTTGTTGATAGGACAATATTCGGCTGAGATACGACTATTTGAAAATCTGCAATCTGAGGGTGCAAAAAAATCAAAATATTGAGAAAATCGCCTTTAAAGTTGTCCAAATGAAGTTCTTAGCAATGCATATTACTAATCAAAAAGTAAGTTTTGATACATTTACAGTGGGAAACAACTAAATATCTTCATGCAAAATGATCTTTACTTAATATCCTAATGATTTTTGGCATAAAAGAAACATTTCTGAGATTTATTATGTACATATAAAGACACACGTGGATGTATATATTTAGGAAGAATATATTGTGTTTACGTATTAAATATATTTATAAATAATCTAACTTATATTAATATAAATATATGCATGTAAATACATGGAAATATTTTGAAAATATATACAGTGTGTGTGTGTCTTTATATATATATATATATATATATATAATACAAATACACAGTTCACACACATATATTATATAAAATTTTTATTTTGTATGTGATTAATCACAATTAATCATTTGACATCACTAATATATATATATATATATATATATATATATATATATATATATACATTTTTATCCATACAATGTATTTTTGGCTACTGCTACAAATATTTTTTTGTGTTTTTGTGCTCCAGCATCCCATATCATAAATTACAACATTAAATATTAATTTTTGCTGCTCTGATAGTAAATTTCAAATGCTGTTTATGTGCACTAAAAGCCTTAAACACATTATCTTATGTAATGTTCTTCCTTTCTATCAACATTAAATATACATTTATATACAATGTTTACATTTAGATGATGCTGTAAGAAAAAAAAAATCACTTTTGGAGGAGCAACAGCGGGGTAGTACCTTTAACGCTCAGCTTTGTACCTTATTTACCTCTCAAAAGTCCAAATTAGTATCTTTAAGTAGTGATATATACCTTTACGTTATACAAACTTATCTTTTTCAAGAAATAGTTCAGGTTAAAATGAAAATGTGCTCACCCTCAGTTCATCAGAGATGTAGATTTTGTCTAAATGTGTCATTCCATCACTGGATCCTCTGCGGTGAATGGGTGCCGTCGGAATGAGAGTCCAAACAGCTGATAAAAACATCCAGAAGTAATCCACACCACTCCAGTCCATCAGTTCACATCTTGAGAAGACAAAAGCAGAAACAAATCCAACTTTAAGACATTTTTAACTAAAACACATTGAGTCCATAATCCATAATAACGATTCCTCCAGTGAAAAAGTGGTCTGGCCTGAATCAGGAGAGAAATCTGCACAGATTAAGGGCTCTAAACAAATATGTGGCTGGATTTGAATGAGAGAGACAACAGGAGATGGACTGGATCAGTGGTTGCTCAGTGTGATCAGCACAGGTGTGATCAGCGACAGCATGTGTACAGGTGTGTTGATCTCACTCTCATCTAACAGTCTGATCGGCTCTGATCTCTCTGGAGAAACAACACGTCCAGCAAATGAAGGAACAACATGATTCAGATGTTCCTCAGCGACTCTGAGACACAGATCAGGAGATCAATAACACAGAAACACCACACACTCATGCAGAAACACACATAAACGTCCGTAATGATGACTGAAAAGTGTGTGTGTGTAATGTGTAATGTGTTTGTGTGCTGAAAGCACACGGTGCAGAAGTACAGCGACCTGATCGATCGATAAACACCAGCAGTAAACAAGAGAAAAACAGACAGACAGACAGGAAAACAGAGACTGACACACAGATCTGATGAAACTTTGCGTAACTTCACCCTAGAGTTGTTTGCACGCACAGAAGACAGCCTTTCCAGATTGATGGAACTTTCCAGACAGCAGAACTTGCACAAAACTGCCTTCAGAAATCCTTGTCAGCAGATGATGTGCGTATATGCATTTACACCCAAAAATAACTACATCGCTTGGTTTTTACTGTGCATAACCTCATCTTGCATATTTCCATATGCATATTCTCATCCATGTGAGTGTCAAACTGAATAAGACGCTTGCAAAATATGAGATTCAGAGATTCACACTGTATTTGAAGAGTTCAGATGCAAAAGCCTCTAAGTCCATCTGACGTCTTTCTTTAAAAAATGCATTTTTATCAGGTTCCGATGTATAGGTTTCTATGTAAGTCCTGGTACTTCTGATTGGGCTGAGGTTGGTATTTTAGTGAGTTTGAAGTAAAAGTATTTGATGGACGTATAATATGTGTCCAGAGCATTCACTCACTATCATTATCTCATTTTTGACTGAGATGGCTTTTAGCTGGTTTTGCATCTGAGCTCTTCATATGCAGTATGTGGCGTCACATTACATTGCTAAAATCATTCAGATGCGTGTCTTACTTTGAAATATTCAAATAAACATAAAATAAAATACATCTGTAGCAAAGCATTAATGCATAAATCGTTATTTTAAACAAACCACATATATTCAGTTATGCGTATAAACAGGCTATATTTTAGGATGTTCAGATATTTTTACTGGAAACGTATTTGCACAGTGTAAATACAGCAATTAATGGATCCCAACATGAACATAAACACATTTCAGTATTCATTTTCTGCATTTGTGCACTTTTTTTTACATTTTACATTCAAAAACCGTACCATCAACAGAGATAATGATTAATTACCCAGAAAGCTGATTAGTAATTAATCACCTGGATAATTGATTAATCACACCAATGAGCCTACTGTCACATCAGCACATTACAGGGCTGAAACTAACTATTATCAACTAATATGTGTTTGAAAAGTCATTTGAGAGCTAATGATTAATCACCCGAATAGTTAACGATTAATCGCCCAAATAGTAGATTAATTATACTAATAATCACTCAATAGTCAATTAGCAAAATAATGGTTAGTTGCAGCCCTGTACACTGTCACATCAGCACATTATAGGTCTAAAACTAATGATTATTAACTAATTTATATTAATTCAGTAATTTTACTGAATTAATCACCCGAATAGTTGAGTATGCATACCGATAATCACTCACTCAGTCGATTATCAAAACATTTGTTAGTTGGAGCTCTATAATGAGCTCACTGTCACATCAGCTCATTATAGGTCTAAAACTAACGATTATTAACTAATTTGTATTAATTCAGTAATTTTAGAGCTAATGATTAATCACCCGAATAGTTGAGTATGCATGCCGATAATCACTCACTCAGTCGATTATCAAAACATTTGTTAGTTGGAGCTCTATAATGAGCTCACTGTCACATCAGCACATTATAGGTCTAAAACTAATGATTATTAACTAATTTGTATTAATTCAGTAATTTTAGAGCTAATGATTAATCAGCCGAATAGTTGAGTAATCATACCGATAATCACTCACTCAGTCGATTATCAAAACATTTGTTAGTTGGAGCTCTATAATGAGCTCACTGTCACATCAGCTCATTATAGGTCTAAAACTAACGATTATTAACTAATTTGTATTAATTCAGTAATTTTAGAGCTAATGATTAATCACCCGAATAGTTGAGTATGCATACCGATAATCACTCACTCAGTCGATTATCAAAACATTTGTTAGTTGGAGCTCTATAATGAGCTCACTGTCACATCAGCACATTATAGGTCTAAAACTAATGATTATTAACTAACATGTGTTAATTCAGTAATTTTAGAGCTAATGATTAATCACCCGAATAGTTGAGTAATCATACCGAAAATCACTCACTCAGTCGATTATCAAAATATTTGTTAGTTGGAGTCCTATAATGAGCTCACTGTCACATCAGCACATTATAGGTCTAAAACTAACGATTATTAACTAATACGTGTTTATTCAGTAATTTTAGAGCTAGTGATTAATCACCCGAATAGTTGAGTAATCATACCGATAATCACTCACTCAGTCGATTATCAAAATATTTGTTAGTTTGAGCCCTATAATGAGCTCACTGTCACATCAGCACATTATAGAGCTGCAACTAATCATTATCAACTAATATGTGCTAGAATATTCAGTTAATGCTAATGATGAACTGACTGAATAGTTAACGATTAATCGCCCAAATAGTAGATTAATCATACTAATAATCACTCAGTAAGTCAATTATCAAAATAATGTTTAGTTGCAGCCCTGTCTGTTAGAAATGCATGTTGGTCAAACAGTTTTTATAAATGAACTGCAAGCAGACAAAATATGAGTAAACCACAAAAGACATGGACAAATTTAGAGTAGTATAAACATATTTCCATCGATAGTGATTATAAAATGTAGATTTGCAGAAAGATACTGTGTCCCTTTACCACTTTAAAAATATGTGTTTATTTTCATAAAAGTTGAAGATGACAGGGTGGATCTTGGCATGACTAGGTGGACAAAGGCTCATCAGAGAAACAACAATAAGAAACCCTTAGGCAATAGGTTCTTATCAGATGAAAGTCAAACATCAGTTAGAGTCACCTCCTAAAGTTTAAAGCAGGAGCAGTCCGAAACACCTTCCTCCCTTTTAGTCCACTTAGACTCATTTCTTTCAAAACAATTCAAAACTTTCCCTTACAAACTGCTGTTTACCTCCTTAAATAGATGGCCCAGTTAAACTAGGTTTGCCTATTCTTATTCATTGACATTGTTAGGGCTGTGTTTTTTCAAACAGTCAATGAAATCCATTATATGGACTTTATAAGGACAATATTATTCTGTATATGGAGTGATACAGCTATTGCCAAAAAGTTTATATCATGTCCAATAGTGTACAGCATCTACCATTGTAATATGTGTGTTATAACAGTTGTAGGGTATGAAAAAATTATCAAAATGTGTCAAAAACTATGCACTTCCAGTTTCCATCCAAAGTTGTGAATTTAACTTGCGCAAAACTGGAAAATCACATTAAAGTTTGCAAATAAGCACCGTTTCCATCCGACGAGTCAAAGAGAACAAAATCTTAACTTACTGATGAACTGACAATAAATATATCTCAGAAAAGTAGAAGAAGCCACAGAATATAATAATTTTCATATATAATAAATTACTTGTGCCTCACAGTGAGCAGACAAAACGCAATAAATGCTGTCACTCCTTTTTCAGTTAGGAACACAGTCATATAAGATAATTCTGGGAAGCAATAATATAGAAACACTTTGATGTCAGACTTTGCTGAGGCATTTCAGAATCACCATATCAACATTTAAGTTGCTGTGCAACAAGGTCAGCTGGTTAATAAGGTTTTGCTGTCCCATGACTTTTTTGAGGAATTTATTCAACAAAAGCGTATCCATCTCCCATTATTTGCATGAACACTTTTTCGCACAAGTCAAAAACCACTTCAAGCATTTTCATTCACGATTTGGCACTTTGCAATATTTCAAAATTTTAATAAAAACAGGGTCAAGAAAAGCTAATGATTAGGTATTAGTAACTTTAGAGCTAGTGATTAATCACCCGAATAGTTGAATAATCGTACCGATAATCACTCACTCAATCGATTATCATAATATTTGTTAATTGGAGCTCTATAATGAGCTCACTGTCACATCAGCTCATTATAGGTCTAAAACTAATGATTATTAACTAATTTGTGTTAATTCATTAATTTGAGAGCTAATGATTAATCACCCGAATAGTTGAGTATGCATACCAATAATCACTCACGTCGATTAGTTTTGTCTCAAGATACACACCAGTAATATTTACTCTAAGGCATGTTTATAAAAAATACTTAAATGTCTTAATTGAACTATGGCCTAATCCTGGCTTAGTCTAAACCCTGTCTATGAAACAGGGCCATCATCTGAATAGCGGATTAATAAATAATCACTCAAATAGTCGATTAGTCATACTAATAAATATTCAATTTGTCAATTAGCAAAATAATGGTTTGTGGCAGCACTGTAATGAACTTGTGCCAGTCTATGAGCCCACACTGCATACTAAGGGCATTTTTTCATACTAAGGGTGGAGGCAGTGAGTCACAAATGTCTGTTCTGCAGTGTTCCACTGATTGTTCCAGTGTTCCGTCCTTCATGATAGAGAAATTAAACACAGCAGGGTATTTTTACTGCACATTCGTCACAGGAACAGTAAAAGAAGATTCATTCATCAGATCAACACACACACACACACACACAAACAATAGAAGTAATAAAGTGTGCAGCAGGGAAACATTTCTAGAGAAATAAAGATGATTCATCAGTGAAATGATCAAAAACAGAGAGAGAAATCGAGTCTGTATCAGGGTAAAGCAGAACCCTTGGATTATGATAATCTGTCAGGATACGCAGGCGAACACTCGCTGACGTCATCACTTACGTGCAAAGAGAAGCTCACCTCCATACCAATCACACACACACACACACACACACACACACACACACACACACACACACACACACACACACACACACTTACTAACTCTCTCTCACACACACACACACACACACACTCGCAGCCTCCATCCTTGAACCTGCAGGGTGTTTGTGAGCAAGAGGCTCTGTGTGTGTGTGTGTGTGTGTGTCCTGTGAGAGTGTTACATAGTTTATGAAAGCAGCAATCAGCCGCTGTTGTGCTCTGGACACACACACACACACACACACACACACACACACTCACACACTCATACACACTCTCACACACCCGCAGCGGTGATTATGCTGCAGTGCGGCTCGCTGTCGTTCGCTCCACAGGAATGTTCACAGCTGAAGATCATGAGACAAAATCAAGGACAGAGTAAAAGGTCAAAGGTCACAAGTGATTCATGAACTTGAAAAACACAGAAACTCCATCAGGAGTTAAACTACAATAATGAATATTCATCAATTACTCCCTCGGGATATTCAGAGCCGCGTGACTTTCTTTTCTTCTGAAGAGCACAAAAGGAGATATTATGAATATGATTTCTGATAATGAACAAAAACTCATCAGTAGGAAATGAGACTGTATTTGATATCTTCTAAGTTTGACTCGTGATTCAATTAAATTCACAATTCGAACAGCTTCATTAGCATTATGGGAGTAGATAAGTGTTTTGAATTGCCAGAGTATTAAATGCAGACAGAACATAGGATTTGAGCAAGCAAAGAATGTGCAGTAATATTGTGAATATTATGAACATTATTATAAAGTAGTGCATCCGGATATTATTTAAAATATATTTTGGGCTTTCAATTTTTTGACTTTCAAAAATTTTTAAATCAAAAAAATTTCAAATGTTTGCCTGAAATATTTATGCGACCACAAAACCAGTCTTAAGCAGAACAAGTATATTTGTAGCAATAGTCAACAATACATTGTAGGGGTTAAAAATATCCATTTTTCCTTTATGCCGAAAATCATTAGGATATTAAGACCATTCCATGAAGACATTTTGTAAATTCACCTACCGTAAATATATCAAAACTTAATTTGTGATTAGTAATATGCATTGCAAAGAACTTCATTTGGACAACTTTAAAGGTGATTTTCTCAATATTCAGATTTTTTTTGCAGCCTCAGATTACAGATATTCAAATAGTTGTATTTCAGCCAAATATTGTCCTATCATAACAAACCATATATCAGCGGAAAGCTTAATGACCCCTAAGACTGGTTTTGTGGTCTTGAGTCACATATATCTAATTGTGTATGTGTACCTACATTTCAAGGACAAATTTGTACCCAAAAGTGAGCAAAACCTGACAAAATCTTTAAAACCTCCCTTTATGGACATCCTCATTTTTAAAGCTGGTATAAAAATTAAGCTTTTTTTTAAAAAAAAAAAAAATGCAAAAATGCAGAAAGTTTTCTATAGCTTTAAGTTGGAAAATATATAACAATTTGTATATAAAAACAATAGAAGTCTATGCAATGTCCCCAATTAGATTTTCTATGCTCTATGCTAGTTTTAGTTAACTATAATATATAACTCATGAATCGTATATTTTAACAATTTAAATACAATCCAAGCCATCATTCACAGGTTTGACACAGAGATGCATGAGTAACCAGCGAGGTAAGATTACTGACATACTAAGTGTTTATTGCGTTGCTATGCGGTTGCTAGGGTTTCTTCCTATTCTGACTTTTTTCTCTTAATTGTGAGATATAAACTCGCAATTCTGAGAAATAAAGTGAGAATTGTGCGATAAAAAGCCACAATTGCGAGTTATAAATTCAGAATTGAATGATATAAACTTGCAATTGAGAGTTAAGTCAGAATTGTGTGACATAAACTTGCAATTCTTAGAAATAAAGTCAGAATTGTGAGAAAAAGCCACAATTGCGAGTTATAAATTCAGAATTGCATGATATAAACTTGCAACTGAGAGTTAAGTCAGAATTGTGTGATACAAACGCGCAATTCTGAGAAATAAAGTCAGAATTGTGAGATAAAAAGTTGTGAGATACACAGAGTTTCTTCCTGTCTGCAGGGTTGCCAGGTTTTCACAGCAAAACCCACCCAATTGCTACTCAAAAAATTGCATTTTTTGTCAGGGTTCCCCTGGTAAATTTGTATTTTAGGGCTAAATAAGACCTTTTTGGGGTCAATTCAACCCACTTCAGCATTGTAGAAGTACCCCAATTCTGCGGGAAAACTGTGGACTTGGCAACCTTGCCTGTCTGACAGCACAGGTCTCCTCAGCAGGTCTCCTCTGAGCATTAATGACAGTGATGCAGCACTGAGGGTCAGGGGTCAGAGGTCGCCTGTGCTCATCTTCACTGAGTCTCTGACAGTGTGTTTTGTGTGTGCGTGCTCAATGAATGCTAATACGCTCATTACACACACGGCCGACAGGAAATGCACCGTCCTCCAGCGTGACCCGTAATGACCCTGCATTCATGAGACGACAGAGAACACACGTCCCGCTGACCGCAGACTGAATTACACAATGACCTGCGGATTTATCATTCATTATATGAAGCAGCTTCAGACGAGCAGCGAGACACGGACAGACAGACAGACGCAGCCATCAGCCACAGATCCTGAATCACCGCTGATTACTGCACACATCAGCTCCTGCTTTACTGAAACACCACATGTCAGTGTCACATGATGCTCAAGAAACATTCGGATTGCTATCAATGCTGTACATTTTATTTTTAAGTTCAGAAGAACAGCATTTATTTGCAACAGAAATCTTCCGCCTATTTTTACGGTTAGGCTATTTTTCAGTGCCATTTTATTACCTTCCCTTAGTACCTGATTAACAAAAAAGCCTGTTTTCACCACTAAATAAAAAATAAAAAAAGGTTATTGCGAGTTATCTCACAATTGTGAGATAAAAAGTCAAAATTGCGAGTTTTAAAGTCAGAAATGCATGATATAAACTCGCAATTGAGAGTTTAGTCAGAATTGTATGATGCAAACTCGCAATTCTGACTTGTTCTCTCAATTGTGAGATATAAACTCGCAGTTGTGAGAAATGAAGTGATAATTGTGAGATAAAAAGTCAAAATTGCGAGTTTTAAAGTCAGAAATGCATGATATAAACTCGCAATTGAGAGTTTAGTCAGAATTGTATGATATAAACTCGCAATTGTGAGAAATAAAGTCAGAATTGTGAGATAAAAAGTCACAATTGCGAGTTTTAAAGTCAGAAATGCATGATATAAACTCGCAATTGAGAGTTTAGTCAGAATTGTGTGATGCAAACTCGCAATTCTGACTTGTTTTCTCAATTGTGAGATATAAACTCACAGTTGTGAGAAATGAAGTGATAATTGTGAGATAAAAAGTCACAATTGCGAGTTTTAAAGTCAGAAATGCATGATATAAACTCGCAATTGAGAGTTTAGTCAGAATTGTATGATGCAAACTCGCAATTCTGACTTGTTCTCTCAATTGTGAGATATAAACTCACAGTTGTGAGAAATGAAGTGATAATTGTGAGATAAAAAGTCAAAATTGCGAGTTTTAAAGTCAGAAATGCATGATATAAACTCGCAATTGAGAGTTTAGTCAGAATTGTATGATATAAACTCGCAGTTGTGAGAAATAAAGTCAGAATTGTGAGATAAAAAGTCACAATTGCGAGTTTTAAAGTCAGAAATGCATGATATAAACTCGCAATTGAGAGTTTAGTCAGAATTGTGTGATGCAAACTCGCAATTCTGACTTGTTTTCTCAATTGTGAGATATAAACTCACAGTTGTGAGAAATGAAGTGATAATTGTGAGATAAAAAGTCAAAATTGCGAGTTTTAAAGTCAGAAATGCATGATATAAACTCAATTGTGAGAAATAAATTCCGAATTGTGAGATAAAAAGTCACAATTGCGAGTTTTAAAATCAGAAATGCATGATATAAACTCGCAATTCTGTGAACATGTCAGTATTTTTTCTCCTCGGAAATGAGAAATTTCTCAGAATTCTGAGAAAAAAAAAGTCAAAATTGAAAGATACAAACAAAATTCTGTAGTTTTGTACTAAAAGCGTCTGTCAACAAGTAATTAAAGCTTGCAAATGGATGGATCCGTTCATTATAGCTCATGGCAATTCAGCTTTTTAATCAGTGAAAGTCACATTTGTCTTAGAGCAGGAACCCTGTATACATTTGGTTTGAATACATTTTACAGGGTTCCCACGGTCATTGAAATCCTTGAAAGTTTGTGAATCTAAAAAAAAAGTCAAGGTCCTGGAGGGTTTTTGAAAATAAACACATAGATACAGCTCCTTAAAAGTGCTTGGATTTATTTTGTCCAATAATTTTGTGGGAAAAACTTCATATGATTCCATCTGGTCCGCTAATGTGTTATTCCTCTGTTTTCTATGTGAATATGTGTTCAGATGTAATTTATTCCTTTGATACAAAGCTGAATTTTCAGCATCATTACTCCAGTCTTCAGTGTCACATGATGCTCAAGAAACATTATGATTGTTATCAATGCTGAACGATATTTTTGTGGAAAACGTTGTACATTTTATTTTTAAGTTCAGAAGAACAGCATTTACTTGAAACAGAAATCTTCTGCCTTTTTTTATGGTTAGGCTATTTTTCAGTGTTTTATTACGTTCCCTTAGTACCTGATAACTAGGGCAAACGTGCCTGGAAAATGTACATTTCAAGAGCTTTGGCTACAAAATGACCACTTCAAAGACTGGGTGTGAAAAGTAGATGATAGAAAAGCAAAAACGAAATGTGAAGAAATAAAAAAGAAAACTGAATGATGAACTTGATTATAAACAGAAAATCAGATTCAGATTGTTTAACCCCTGAAATCATAAAAACCATAAATTAATTTCTGTAGAAATAATACAAAAAACCTGTTTTCACCACTAAATAAAAAATATAAAAGTTATTCTGACTTATTTTCTCACAATTTCGTGATACAAACTCGCAAGTCTGACTTTTTTTTCGAACTGTGAGATATAAACTTGCAATTCTGAGAAATAAAGTGAGAATTGTGCGATAAAAAGTCACAATTGCGAGTTATAAATTCAGAATTAAATGATATAAACTCACAATTGAGAGTTAAGTCAGAATTGTGTGATATAAACTCGCAATTCTGTGAACATATTAGTATTTTTTTCCTCAGAAATGAGTTTATATCTTACGATTCTGAGAAAAAAAAGTCAAAATTGAAAGATACAAACTCACAATTGCAAGAAAAAAAGTCTGATTTTTTGCAAGAATTTTCTGGGAAAATCTTCATATGATTCCATTCCAGGATAAATGCCTTATAAACATATTATAAATGCCTTTACTGTCACTTTTGATCAACTGAATGTGTCTTTGATCAATAAAAGTATTAATTTCTTCAAATAAAACTCTAATTGGCTTGAAAACAGTAGTGTATATTGTTTAAAATAAACATAAAGCATCTTGAGTGAAGTCAAAAGTGTCCGCTGTAGGTCAGATTCATTTAATCCTGACATTAATTACATCAATAAATCCAGAGACCCAGAGCTGTCTAATAAGACCTTGATGTGTTCATTGAGAATCGCAGACCTTCAACCATTCAACCAGAGATATTCTAACCATCTGACTCATGATGAACAGTGACATCACTTCCTGTTGAAACAAACAGGAAACAAAACCCCAACTGAGAGGAAGACAGAAAGAGAAAATAACTGGATGCAGATTTCCAATTATGACAATTACTGACCCTCCAGTGTAAAATCACATGAATCACAAAAGATTTCAGACAAACAAACAAATCTTACAGCATCACCGGATGAGTCACGTCTATCATGGTAGGAATATATTTCACATTAGAGGCTTTTCTGCAAGAAAAATGTCCAATAAATGAGGAACGAGGCATTGCAGTATTTCTGTTTATTTGGATCTTTGGATATTTGAAATTCAGATTCAAAAGATAAAATTATAAAAATAAATAAATAAATAAATAAAATAAGATAAAAAATATATAAAATAGAAACTAAAACTGAAATAAAATGTAAAAAGTTATATAAACATACTAACAAATGAATAAAAGTGACAAAAAACACTAAAGTTGTAACAAAAATTAAAATAAAAACAGAAAAAAAAAAATGAATATGTTCTATAATAAGCAGCAGTTGTTGATCATGAAATGCTTCTGTTTATGTGGATCTTTAGATATTTCAGATTCAGATTCAAAAGAAAAAATGATACTTCAGACTCTAGATTTTGAACATCTGAAATACACATAAAAATAAACCATTCTAGACAGGGTTATTATAGTGTACTATTGCTTAAAAAATACATGTTTACTAAAAAAAATAATAAAATAACGAAAAAAAATTAAAATAGCAACTAAAACTGAAATAAAATTTTTAAAAGTTATATAAACATACTAAAAAAAATAAAAAAAGGTGACAAAAAACACTAAAGTTGTAACAAAAATGTTTACTAATATATATATATATATATATATATATATATATATATATGGAAAAAATAGCAACTAAAACTGAAATAAAATGTAAAACGTTATATAAACATACTAAAAAATGAATAAAGGTGATAAAAAAACAATACAGTTGTAATAAAAATAAAAAAAGAATATAGCAATTGCTGATCTTGACATGCTCCAATGCATCACAGTATTTCTGTTTATTTGGATCTTTGGATATTTCAGATTCAGATTCCGATAAAATGATACTTCAGACTCTAGATTTTCTGAAATCTGAAATAAACACTCAAATCCATTCTAGACATGCTTAAAAATAAATGTTTGCTAAAAAATAAAATAAGGACAAACATAAAATAGAAACTAAAACTGAAATAAAATGTAAAAAGTTATATAAACATACTAACAAATGAATAAAAGTGACAAAAAACACTAAAGTTGTAACAAAAATTTAAATAAAAATGGAAAAAGTGAATATGTCCTATAATAAGCAGCAGTTGCTGATCTTGACATGCTCCAACGCATCACAGTATTTCTGTTTGGATCTTTGGATATTTCAGATTCAGATAAAATGATACTTCAGACGGTAGATTTTGAACATCTGAAATCATTCTAGACAGGGTTATTATAGTGTGCTATTGCTTAAAAAATAAATGTTTACTAAAAAAAAAAAATACATATATATATATATATATATATATGTGTGTGTGTGTGTGTGTGGAAAAAAATAGCAACTAAAACTGAAAAAAAAAGTTTTATTATAGTTATATAAACATACTAAAAAAAGGTGACAAAAAACACTAAAGTTGTAACAAAAATTAAAATAAAAACAGAAAAAAAAATGAATATGTTCTATAATAAGCAGCAGTTGCTGATCATGACATGCTTCTGTTTATTTGGATCTTTAGATATTTCAGATTCAAAAGAAAAAATGATACTTCAGACTCTAGATTTTGAACATCTGAAATAAACAAAAATAAACCATTCTAGACAGGGTTATTATAGTGTACTATTGCTTAAAAAATACATGTTTACTAATATATATATAAAACTGAAATAAAATGTAAAATGTTATATAAACATACTAAAAAAAAATAAAAAAGACAAAACAAAAACACTAAAGTTGTAACAAAAATGTTTACTAAATATATATATATATATATATATATATATATATGGAAAAAATAGCAACTAAAACTGAAATAAAATGTAAAACGTTATATAAACATGCTAAAAAAAAATAAAAAAAGGTGACAAAAAACAATACAGTTGTAACAAAAATTTAAATAAAAACATAAACAATGAATATGTCCTATAATAAGCAGCAGCTGCTGATCTTGACGTGTTCTGCTCTGTATTTTCCCATTAATCTAGATGATTCTGTGGTGTCAGTACTGTAAAAGTGACAGTCGGCATTGAGCGCTGATGATCATCAGTCCATAAACACGTCAAACCTCAGCAGGACTGAAGCTAAAAGGCGCTCGTTTAAAAGCTCATTAGAGGAGAAACAGCAGCGGCTGAAATCACAAACCTGAGGCGTTTCTGGGCTAAACGTGAGCGTGGGACTCGTCTCATCTCCTGCGGGATTGTTTTGCGTGCATTAGATTACTGAGCTGAATCAAATGCTGTGAGATGTTATTCTATGTTTGTGTGTGTGATGAGACATTATCTGAGCTTCATGTTAATGGAATTGCTGATTAATCCTTCTCTGATGAAGGCCATTATCATTCACATTCTTCATTTGTGGCAGAACGTGGTTTGAAACACAAATGTTAAATTCCACAAAAATCATGCAATGTTTGCTTATTTGCATTCTGACATTTTTGATTTATAATGTCCGTATTTAATTGAGTTAGGGAGAGTTTGTGTGTAATTAATTAAACAAATCTACACATTTCTAGCTCATATCAAAAAGACATTATTGGATGAAATGGCAACAATATGTTTTAACACAAATAAAGTGGTTACAATATTATTATAGACTGAGCTTTAGTTAAACAAAATGTAATGAAACAATTAATTGAACAACTAATTAATTTTTTGAATTCAGTATAATTTAATTATTAATTTATTTAAAAAATAAACAATTAAAATAGTTAAAAATGCATATTTTATTATATTTTATATTGAGTGATGTTTCCTACTCTTTTAATTTTCATAACCTTAAAAGAGCAATTTTAAAATTTAAAATTTTAAAATTTAAAATGTTCAAATTTAAAATTTTTTACATTTTCAAATTTCTGAATGTTTTGTGTCTATATTACAGTTTGTTTTTCAGTCACCTGTCAAGTTTGAGGTTTTGGGCTTTTTTTTTTTTTTCTCAGACTAGTGGAAAGAAAATATTCAAAAGAAAGGGTTAAGGGTTTCTTTTATAGCACTTTATCTATTTGTGTCAATAGATTTCAATTACAATACATATTTATTAAAGGCCATACGGTTTTTCTCCTACACTGAGCCATGAATCTTCACTTACACACCTAAACTTTACATTTTTAGTCCTGTCTATATCCTAAAGGTTTTTGTTCACATATAATTTGCTTGATAATATACATTTTTTTCCCGCCAAAAAATTGTGAAAATAAAATGTCATGTGTCTGTTTTAAGTATTTCGACAAAAATGAGATACCAAAAATTCCCTCTGTTAAAACATTTGACACTGTCAAAATGTAAACAAGTATTTTGAAAGTGACTTAGATTTTTGGAAATTTTATTAAATGCATATACCTATTTTACCAAAAAAATGTTTGCAATTATTAATGTAATGTGATAACTATGAGGTAATTCTAAGATGTTGTGCGATCATGACGGTAGCCCAGATTTTCGATGACTCTGGATGTGTTTTATTTGTCTGTGATGTCACTGTCAGTATTTTACAAAATTAAACATCAAAATATCCTCAAGCTTCCATTTGACCACTTTTAGTAATAGCACTACACTTTGTTCTTTAAAAACAAATATTTCTACAATCTCTGCCTCTCGTTTGCCACTCCAGTTGAAGTATGACTCATGCGCTGATCTGAAAATCATTTTCTCTGCTAATATTCTCTGCAATCATGTTGTGTGTTTTCCAGAACCAGACAGATTTGCAAAAGATGCACTATTGTTCTAATCGAGTTTGCAAAGAGTTCTGAAATTATTCAGGATTCAGTGATTCATTGATTCATTCAGACAGTTGACTCACGCTGAATAGTTGCAGTGGGTTCTCATTGGATACTTTATATAAGATACGTTCGACGGGGTGATATCTGATGGAAAACTACATGAGGATTCTCTCTACAGCAGGTGTTTTCTAAGCGGTTTTGGTCTGAGGTGAACGAAGGTCCATGAGGTGCGAATGAAGGTGAGTTTGTGAGTCACATCCGCTATAAATGACGCTCACGTCAGCCGAGTTTCCAGCGAGGCCCTTGGCTCCTGAGGAGACGTTTGACACCATCTGTGAGCCGTGAGTCACGACACTGGAACGCTGGACTCGGCGTCATTAAAGCCGCCACACGCCAGGTATGTATCTGAAACACAAAGACATACAAATGACATCAGATCATGAGTCACGAGAATCTCTTTTATAGCAATTCACTGTTACAACTAATTACAACAAACAGCGGCTCTAAACTCAAATGAGTCCTGAAGGGGTCGTTCACTCGAAACGGAGCGTTGTCAACATTCACTCGCATTAACGATGGCCGCTGGGAGCCAAATGAAGCTTCAAAAAGCCCTGAGACATTTGTCAGAATGTCTTCATAGAGGTCTGAATGACGCGAGGGAGTAAATGATGACAGAGGTGTGCGAGATGCTGTGTGTTCGTTCATCTGCAGGATCAGATTCAATCTGGTCCAGCGACTCTGAATCACATGATGCTTTCGGAGTTTATGCTTTATACAATCTGCTTCTACATGAGTTAAATGAACGAATGAATGGATACACAAATTAACAAATGAATAAACTGATTAATAAACAAACAAAAAAAATGATTATTGAACAAATGAATAAACAAACAATTGAATGAACACATGAAACATGAATTATTAAAAAAAATAATGAATGAACACAAATGGATAAACACATGAATGAATGAACACATTATGAATAAATGAATGATGAATGAACATGAATGATGTATGAATGCAGAAACACATGAACACATGAATGAATGAATGCATGAACAAACAAATGAACACATTAAACATGAATTATTGAAAAATGAATGAATGAACACAAATGAATGAATGAACACAAATGGATAAACATGAATGAATGAACACATGAATAAATTAATGAATGGACATGAATGAACATGAATGAATGATGATTGAATGCACAAACATGTATGAACACATGAATGAATTCATGAACAAACAAATGAACACATTAAACATCAATTATTGAAAAATGAATGAATGAATGAACACAAATGAATGAATGAATAAATTAATTGACTAATGAACATAAAATGCAAAATGTAAATGAATGAATGAGCATATGAATAAATTAATAAATGAACACATGAATGAACATGAACAAATGACTTAATGAACAATGATCAAATGAATGAATCACCGAATGAACGTAAAAGAAACAACAATGAATAAATGAATGAATGAATGAACATGAATAAATGAACACACAAATGAATTATTAAACATGAATGAATGGTGGATGAACAAACACAAATAAATGAACACATGAATGAATTAATAAATAAACTAGTTAATGCATGAACTACCAATGAATGAACACATGAAACATGAATTACTGAAAACACAAATGAATGAATGAATGAATGAATGTAATTAATAAATGAACAAAAAAACCCAGATTAATGAACAAATGAATGTACAAACAAATAAATGAATGGACATTAATTATTGAACATGAATGAATGATGAATGCATGAACAATCAAAGAACACATGAAACATGAATTATTGAAAATGTGAATGAACAAATGAATGAACACATGAATGAATGATGAATGAATGAACAAACACAAATGAATGAACATGATCGAATGAATGAATGAATAAACTAAAAAAATGAACAAAATAGATTAATGAACAAATGAATTGACATTAATTATTGAACATATGAATGAATGATGAATGCATGAACAACCAATGAATGAATACATGAAACATGAATTATTAAAAACATGATTGAATGAACACAAATGGATAAACACATGAATGAATGAACACATGAATAAATGGATGGACATGAATTAATGAACATATGAATGAATGATGAATGAATGAACAGACATGTATGAATGAACACATGAATGAATGAATAAATAAACTAAATGCATGAACAAACAAATGAACATGTTAAACATGAATTATTGAAAGCATGAATGAATGAACACAAATGAATGAACACATTATAAATAAAGTAATGAACACATGAATGAATGAACATGAATAAATGCACAAATAAACAATGTTCAAATGAATGAATCACTGAATGAGCGTGTATAAGAAACAACACAAATGAATGAATGAACAAACGTGAATAAATTAACAAATGAAAGAACAAATGAATTACTGAATACATGAATGAATGAACATGAATAAATAATGAACACGAATGAATAAATGCATTCAGTAATGAATGAATGATGAACACATGAATTATTTAACATATGAATGAATGATGAATGAATAAACACCAACGAATGAACCCCAGAATAAATAATGAATAAATAAACTAATGAATGAACACATGAATAAACATGTAAATGAATACATAACACGTGAATGAATGAGTTCATGAATTAATTAACAAACGAATGATCAAATAAATGAATGATCATGTGAAAGAAAGAGCATATTAATGGATGAATGAACAAACATGTAAATTAATTAATTAATAAATGAATACACAACCAAATGAACAAAATAAAGATTGACTGAATGAATAAATTCACAAATGACTCAATATATACATGAGTAAAAATCCAATGAATAAATAGCAGCAAGTGATGTTCCAGTGGTTCTGATGGAGGAAGTGTTAAGGAGTGAATCATGACATTTCCCATGAACCCCTGCATGCGCTGGATAATTAGATATATGGTCTGAATTGAGTCATTATGGTATTTAAATGAGCCAAAGAGCAGTTACCGTGACAGACTCTAATATATGCATCATGTCATTTAATCGTATTACAATGTCAACAAGAGACTATAAATACACATATATGAATGCAGAAGAGCTCCGTCTGGCATCTTCTACAGTCACGCACTCACTGAACAGGGCTGAAAAGATATTCTCGTTCACCGTCTCCTAATGTCAACTGTCCTATGGCTCACATTTATCAATCTGAGGGTGTGTTTATTCAGACTCCCACAGAAGGGGCGTGTCCTCATGAATATTCATCCTCCTCTCGCTGTGATTGGCAGATGACAGTGATGTGTGAAATGTCAGTGAGTCAGATTGACAGGCGTTTGATCGCTTCATTGTGTTCCTCTTCCAGATTTAGACGCAAGACCTTTCCTTGCCAGTTGAAGGAGGTGAGATTGAGACTGAATGAATAAATGAGTAAAACATATGAACAGTGTTCCGGGTAATGCATTACAAGTAACACAAGTTACGTACTCAGATTACTTTTTTCCAAGTAACTACACTGAACAAAATGATCATGCTGTCTAATCAGCATCTTGATATGCCACACCTGTGAGGTGGATGGATGGATTATCTCAGCAAAGGAGAAGTGCTCACTAACACAGATTTATACAGATCTGTGAACAATATTTGAGAGAAATAGACCTTTTGTGTAGAAAAAGTCTTAGATCTTTGAGTTTAGCTCATGAAAAGGGGGGCAAAAACAAAAGTATGCATTACTTTTTAATTTACAAGAACATAACTAAGTTACTTTTTCAAATATGTAACGCTAGTTACTTTTTTCCCCATTTATTGATTGACAGCTCTCCTGTCCCCATGTTGAGAGAAATCAAGAGTAAGATGCTACTTTAGCTCTAGAAAAAAAATGTGCATTATTACACACAAAAAAAGCAGATTCAGTATTCCTCAAAATAAATAAAAAAACGTGAAATGCAACCTAGAATATGATGCAAACCTGCAACAATATGTTAAATAATACAAATATCCTTTATGTATTTAAATCCTGTTTTATTAACCAGTGTCTTTGCTGCTGACCGTTGATGATCAAATGCAACCATATAATAAGCAAAAACGACATTACATTTATTCATTTAGCAGATGCTTTTATCCAAAGCGACTTACAGTTGGAGAATACAACAAGTGATCCATTTCTAAAGAGGCAAATCAACATCGGAAGTGCTCATAATACCATATATCAGGCATTGTTTAGATAAGTACAAGCTAGAAAGAGAAGAATAAGAAAAGAGAAGAACAAGTTTTTTTTTTTTTTTTTTTTTTTTTTAACTGAGTCAAATAGTGTTGAAAGAGATGAGTTTTCAGCAGTCTCTTGAAAATTGTCAGGGAATTACTCAAGATAAACTAACATTTGTTTTTCTTTTTTTATTGCTGAAGAGTGTTGAGCTTTTTTCTTCTGCGGTCTACTGTACAAATGTGACTTTAATTTTCCTTAAGCCTGAGGATTTTGGTGTGAAAGGACTTTCATATTTGGCAAAAACAGAACTATTTATATTAAAACCAAACAAGCAAGGTTTAAAAGTAACTAAGTAACATAATTAGTTACTTTTTTAGGGAGTAACTCAATATTGTAATGCATTACTTTTAAAAGTAACTTTGACCAACACTGCAAATGAATACATACAATTAATGAATAAATTAATAGTCTTAACATTCTCTAAACTGTGACTGCAAATGTCACAACTGTTTGCAGGAACTTCAGAACTTTATTGCATGTCAGCAAAATGTAGTTACGCACCCAAAACATTTCATTCATGCTTCAAAACCTAGTTATCATGTCAGAAATTTGGCCAAGGCCACCAAAAAATAAAGTCTTTTTGTCATCGTGTGAGCCACACTGGTCAAAATGTTTAGGTGTTTTTTCACCATGGAAATTAAGTTGTGTTTTTTTTTTTTTTTAAATGTCATATTTGTTGAGAAGAGTCATATTTTGTAGAAAAAAGTATATGATCCTTTGTATCTATACAGTACATTTATTTTTGTACAAATGTTTTACATGTAAAGTGAAATCTTGCTTGTCCAGTTACTGTACATTTCATATTTCCTATGTTACCACAAATACACAAAAATAAATAACTAAAAAATAACATCCACGAAAAAAAAAAAAAGATTTTTGGTGGACATCCTGTCGCTCGTTGGTCAGGCCAAAGATTTATCAACATCACATCTGAATTGTACAGCAAAAAGTGGCCATTTGCCAATTTAGCAGACATTACAAACAATGCCAATGTCAGATATTTATGGAATAATCATGCGTGTATACCAAATTTTCATAATCGAATGGATGGTTTTGAATGTGATGGCTTACACAATAAAAAATGATTGAGAAGTTCTGAAGTGTTTGATAGTTTAAGTGAGAATCGACTCATCAGTTTTGATCAACAAGCCATATGCAATTAGTAGTTGTGCACACTGTTTGCACACATGTGCCAAAGCATTTGCAATTTGCTCAAATTAATAAGAAATTCCAATCTGATGTGAACAAGAAGGTAGTTTATTCAGCGATCTGTACTTATCGTTTCGGGAAAAAAATTCATTTGAGAAAACTGTACATCTCCAAGGAGCTGAAACCCTGCGGCGGAGACAACCAACAAATAACATGCATTAGCGAGGAGCTTCATATACATCCTTACGCGATTGTGTGGGAAGCGCTTTGAACGTCACTCTTCTGCAACAATGATTCAGAAGAAAACTGACTCACCTAAACACAGGATCCGTTTCGGTGTTTACAGCAGTAATTAAAGCCTATGAAGATCACCATCATGAACTCTATAAATGAACTTTGGCTCAGATGCAGGTCTAAATAAAGGCATCAGATGCGTCTCTAGTTTCAGAGACATCACTGTAATGAGTGGGTTTAATTCAGGCCACTTTGTCATTCTCCATTTTAGCATCAGTTCCTCCTTTGCCAAGATGCTCGCGGGGCGTCCGTCCACCCACCGGGAGCCAGGCGCGCTATTCGTGGCTCATGGGACGGCCGCTGCTAAAAATACTGAGCTGGTACAGAATGCAGTGTATTTGTGTCTGACATGAGAACAGAGCTTCATGACCTCAGGCCTGACCCGGACCTCCAGTGACCCGCTGGAGACAACACAACTCACACTGAGATTCATTCACTTTATTACAGAACACTTCACTGCTTCAGCTTCAGCTTACTATTCGCAAAATATCAATTGATCTTAGCAGTCTTTATATGTCAACTTATTTCTGCCACTTATTTCAGACAGGTGTGTTCTATGCAGTTGCTTTGATGGAGGGAAATGAGATACATTTCTTCTTTCAAAATGATTTGTTCTTCAGACGTTCCTCGTTAAATACAAAAAGCATCATTTGCAAAGTGACCCAACATTTGGACCAGTGAAAATTGGTAATATTCAACTATTTACTCTTGATATCTTATTTAGATCACTGGAACTGACAAAAGAAATAATCTTATACGTCTTTAATATGTCTTGAGTTATAGGCCTGCAAACTTTGGGAAAAGGATTTTTTTGTCACTCATGTATGAGCCATGTAAGAGCTATGCAATGATTTTAATAGATGAAAACAATTTATTTACTGTTTCAACAGTATATGTTCTTTATACATCTGTCTTTAAATACAGTAAATATCATCTGTACGCAAAGTAGTTAATATTCAAGTATTTACTCTTGAAGCCTTGTAACCTAGCAACTGCATAGCAACGCCTTAGTAACCACTCTGAATACCCTAGCAACACACTAGCAACCACACCCAATACCCTAGGAACCGCATAACAACACCCTAGCAACCACCACGGGTACTCTAGCAACCGCATAGCAATGCCCTAGCAACCACCACGGGTACCCTAGCAACCGCATAGCAAAACCCTAACAACCATCCCAGGTACCATACAGTCCTACCAATCACATAGAAACACTGAGAGGCTAGCATTTATCTGCTGATCTGCTTATATCAAACCTTAAACTTTTAAATCTACTTTAAACTTCAAAATATTTCAGAATGAAAATCATCAAAAAAAAAAAAAAAAAAAAAAAAACTTTTGAAACTTAAACATTTCTATCTATCTATCTATCTATCTATCTATCTGACTCTATTGCCTTCAAAACAAACATTCATGCTTTATGCTTTAAAACTACTGTAAACTTAAAACTATTTCAGACTGAAAACTGTCAAACATTTAAAAACTTTCTGGTCAGGCTTTCTCAAGCCAACCCAAAGTTTGTCTTGACAAACTTTTTTGTCTAGTTACTCTTGAAGCCTTACTTAAATCTCAATATCTCTGGAACTGAACCACCTTAAAAATAAACATAACAAAAGAAAGGTTTGTTAGCAACTAAAATCTAAAATGCTATTAGGATATATTTTCCCAAAAAGGATTTTTTGTTACTTTGGTAGAGGAAAATCAGATTTATTTGTAGTTTTAAAATTATATGTACTTTATACATCTGTCTTTAAATACAGTAAATATCATCTGTATGCAAAGTGATCCACATTTGGATTTTGACCATTGAAAATTGGTAATATTCAACTATTTACTCTCAAAGCCTTACTTAAATCCCAATATCTCTGGAACTGACAAAAGAAAGGTCTGTTAACAACTAAATCTTAAAGGCTATTAGGATATCTTTAATATGTCTTGAGTTACAGGCATGCAAACTTTGGGGGAAAAAAAGCTTTTTGTCACTTTTATATGTTCTTTAGACATTTATCTTTAAATACAGTAAATATCATTTGTACGCAAAGTGACCCACGTTTGGATTCTGACCATTGCAAATGGGAAATTAATGCAACTATTTACTCTGGAGTCATATTTAGATTCCAAAATCTCTGGACCTGAACATTATAGGGCCTTAAAAATAAACATAACAAAAGAAAAGTTTGTTAAGATCTCAAATCTAATAGGGTATTAGGATATCTTTAATATTTCTTGAGTTACAGGCATGCAAACTTTGAACAAATGATTTTTTTTCGTCACTCATGCACCATGTAAGAACTATGCAAAGGTTTTAATAGAAGAAAACAACATTCACTTGTAGTTTTAACATTTTATGTTCTTCATACAGTTGTCTTTAAATACAGTAAATATCATCTGTATACAAAGTGACCCACATTTAGATTTTGACCACTGAAAATCGGTAATATTCAAGTATTTACTCTTGAAGCCTTATTTAGATCCCAATATCTCTGGAACTGAACCACCTTAAAAATAAACATAACAAAAGAACGGTTTGTTAACAACTAAAATCTAAAAAGCTATTAGGATATATTTAATATGTCTCAAGAAAAATGATTTTTTGTTACTTTGGTAAAGGAAAACCAGATTTATTTGTAGTTTTAATATTATATGTACTTTATACATCAGTCTTTAAATACAGTAAATATCATCTGTATGCAAAGTGACCCACATTTGGGTTTTGACCATTGAAAATTAGTAATATGCAACTATTTACAATTTTGATCTACTACATTTACTCATGAAGCCTTATTTAGATCCCAATATCGCTGGAACTGACAAAAGAAAGGTCTGTTAACAACTAAAACCTAAAGGCTATTGGGATATTTTTAATATGTCTTGAGATAAAGGCATGCAAACTTTGGAAAAAAATTTTTTTGTCACTTTTGATAGAGAAAAACAACATTTATTTGTAGTTTCAATATTACATGTTCTTTAGACATCTGTCTTTAAATACATATCAAAAATATCATCTGTATGCAAAGTGACCCACATTTGGATTTTGACCATTGGAAATGGGAAATGAATTCAACTATTTACTCTGGAGTCATATTTAGATTCCAATATCTCTGGACCTGAGCCATATAGGGCCTTAAAAATAAACACAACAAAAGAAAAGTTTGTTAAGAACTCAAATGTAATAGGGTATTAGGATATCTTTAATATTTCTTGAGTTACAGGCATGCAAACTTTGGAAAAATGCAATTTTTGTTACTCAGCCATGTATGAGCTATGCAATGGTTTTGATAGAGGGAAAAGAGGTACATTTGTAGTTTATTTGTTCTTCAGACATTCCTCTTTAAATAAAGCAAGTACTTGCTGAAAGCAAAGCTACTCACATTTGAATTAAATATAGATAAATCCCATAGATCCCAATATCTCTGGAACCATATAAGACCTTAAGAATGGGGGAAAGGACATTTTAGAATATTATAGAATTAGAATATTAATAATTAGAATCTAAAAGGACATTGATATACATTTAATACTTCTTGAGGCATGCAAAGCTTGGAAAAAACTAAACAAATTCCTCATTTTTGAACATATACTGCAACTCATATTGCTAAAGTCAACAGATCTCACTAATAGAGCTACCAATCTCTGTGTAAAAATAACATCATGGTGCTGCCATCTTTCTGAAGTCATTTTATCTTCCTCTGAATCTCATCTGAAAACTCATTTTGACCCTCCTCAACAAAATTACACTTCCATTTACACTTGAATTTCGGCTTTCATCACTATTTGTGTTTGTTTTTCTTCAGGAAAAATATTAATAAAATCCAACATTTTAGCTGGGGAAGTAACGGAAATATTATTTATTCGACACAGAATCACTCTACTGTATAGAGCTGCTTACATCCAAAACTGAAGTTACTTTAAAACAATCTGTATGGCATAAAATGTGATAAAAATAGATGATTTGACTGCGTTTGAGTGATGAACATTTGCAGATTCACTTTGATCACATTCACTCATTCAGCCAGCAGATGTTTTTTACTAACTCTAATAGAACAGCCATTAAAAGAGAAGTCTGGAAAAACTAATTAACTAAATCAATTATAGAGTGATTTGACACATAATTGAACATCTTTCTTTCCGAATACGATTTCATTGCGTCATTTCAAATAAACAGCAGTTTTACAGAACAACCAAACTTATCTTAGTTCATTAATTTGCTTATT
>CM065131.1:38180000-38210000 GCA_033026305.1 Cirrhinus molitorella | reverse complement strand
AATCCTTCAGAAATCATTCCAATGCTGATTTAGAGCTCAATTTTTAGTAAATACTTAATTATTATTACTGAATAATTTTGAATTATTTTAAATTGTAATAAAATTGCACTGTATTTTTATTGAATAAATGCTGTTTTGGTGAGCAAAAGAAACATTCAAAAACACTAAAAAATCTTAATTATTCTAAACATTTGACACCCAGTGTATATCTTGGGTATTTACAATTTTCTACATTTTAAATTTTGAATGTTTTGCTTTTTTTCTTACAGCAAAATAGTAATATGTTAGTCTTATGATAAAACAGACAATAAGTGTTGAATAAAGATCGTTAAGTTGTTTTTAGCATGTATATGTATATGTATAAGTCTTGATCTTGTCTTGGTCTCAAACCCTTAAAGTCTTGGTCTCAAACCCTTAAAGTCTTGATCTTGTCTTGGTCTCAAACCCTTAAAGTCTTGATCTTGTCTCGGTCTCAAACCCTTAATGTCTTGGTCTTGTCTTGGTCTCAAACCCTTAATGTCTTGGTCTCAAACCCTTAAAGTCTTGGTCTCAAACCCTTAAAGTCTTGGTATTGTCTTGGTCTCAAACCCTTAATGTCTTGGTCTTGTCTTGGTCTCAAACCCTTAATGTCTTGGTCTTGTCTTGGTCTCAAACCCTTAATGTCTTGGTCTTGTCTTGGTCTCAAACCCTTAAAGTCTTGGTCTCAAACCCTTAAAGTCTTGGTCTTTTCTTGGTCTCAAACCCTTAAAGTCTTGGTCTCAAACCCTTAAAGTCTTGGTCTTGTCTTGGTCTCAAACCCTTAAAGTCTTGGTCTCAAACCCTTAAAGTCTTGGTCTTTTCTTGGTCTCAAACCCTTAAAGTCTTGGTCTCAAACCCTTAAAGTCTTGGTCTTGTCTTGGTCTCAAACCCTTTAAGTCTTGGTCTTGTCTTGGTCTCAAACCCTTAAAGTCTTGATCTTGTCTCGGTCTCAAACCCTTAATGTCTTGGTCTTGTCTTGGTCTCAAACCCTTAATGTCTTGGTCTCAAACCCTTAAAGTCTTGGTCTCAAACCCTTAAAGTCTTGGTATTGTCTTGGTCTCAAACCCTTTAAGTCTTGGTCTTGTCTTGGTCTCAAACCCTTAATGTCTTGGTCTTGTCTTGGTCTCAAACCCTTAAAGTCTTGGTCTCAAACCCTTAAAGTCTTGGTCTTTTCTTGGTCTCAAACCCTTAAAGTCTTGGTCTCAAACCCTTAAAGTCTTGGTCTTGTCTTGGTCTCAAACCCTTAAAGTCTTGGTCTCAAACCCTTAAAGTCTTGGTCTTTTCTTGGTCTCAAACCCTTAAAGTCTTGGTCTCAAACCCTTAAAGTCTTGGTCTTGTCTTGGTCTCAAACCCTTTAAGTCTTGGTCTTGTCTTGGTCTCAAACCCTTAATGTCTTGGTCTTGTCTTGGTCTCAAACCCTTTAAGTCTTGGTCTTGCCTTGATCTCAAACCTTTAATGTCTTGGACTTGTCTTGGTCTCAAACCCTTAAAGTCTTGGTCTCAAACCCTTAAAGTCTTGGTCTTGTCTTGGTCTCAAACCCTTAAAGTCTTGGTCTCAAACCCTTAAAGCCTTGATCTTGTCTTGGTCTCAAACCCTTAAAGTCTTGGTCTTGTCTTGGTCTCAAACCCTTAAAGTCTTGGTCTCAAACCCTTTAAGTCTTGGTCTCAAACCCTTAAAGTCTTGGTCTTGTCTTGGTCTCAAACCCTTAAAGTCTTGGTCTCAAACCCTTAAAGTCTTGATCTTGTCTCGGTCTCAAACCCTTAATGTCTTGGTCTTGTCTTGGTCTCAAACCCTTAATGTCTTGGTCTTGTCTTGGTCTCAAACCCTTAAAGTCTTGGTCTCAAACCCTTAAAGTCTTGGTCTTGTCGTGGTCTCAAACCCTTAAAGTCTTGGTCTCAAACCCTTAAAGTCTTGGTCTCAAACCCTTTAAGTCTTGGTCTCAAACCCTTAAAGTCTTGGTCTTGTCTTGGTCTCAAACCCTTAAAGTCTTGATCTTGTCTTGGTCTCAAACCCTTAAAGTCTTGGTCTCAAACCCTTAAAGTCTTGGTATTGTCTTGGTCTCAAACCCTTAAAGTCTTGGTCTCAAACCCTTAAAGTCTTGGTCTTTTCTTGGTCTCAAACCCTTAAAGTCTTGATCTTGTCTTGGTCTCAAACCCTTAAAGTCTTGGTCTTGTCTTGGTCTCAAACCCTTAATGTCTTGGTCTCAAACCCTTAAAGTCTTGGTCTTTTCTTGGTCTCAAACCCTTAAAGTCTTGATCTTGTCTTGGTCTCAAACCCTTAAAGTCTTGGTCTTTTCTTGGTCTCAAACCCTTAAAGTCTTGATCTTGTCTTGGTCTCAAACCCTTAAAGTCTTGGTCTTTTCTTGGTCTCAAACCCTTAAAGTCTTGATCTTGTCTTGGTCTCAAACCCTTAAAGTCTTGGTCTTTTCTTGGTCTCAAACCCTTAAAGTCTTGATCTTGTCTTGGTCTCAAACCCTTAAAGTCTTGGTCTTTTCTTGGTCTCAAACCCTTAAAGTCTTGATCTTGTCTTGGTCTCAAACCCTTAAAGTCTTGGTCTTTTCTTGGTCTCAAACCCTTAAAGTCTTGGTCTTGTCTTGGTCTCAAACCCTTAATGTCTTGGTCTTGTCTTGGTCTCAAACCCTTAAAGTCTTGGTCTTTTCTTGGTCTCAAACCCTTAAAGTCTTGGTCTTGTCTTGGTCTCAAACCCTTTAAGTCTTGGTCTTGTCTTGGTCTCAAACCCTTAAAGTCTTGATCTTGTCTCGGTCTCAAACCCTTAATGTCTTGGTCTTGTCTTGGTCTCAAACCCTTAATGTCTTGGTCTCAAACCCTTAAAGTCTTGGTCTCAAACCCTTAAAGTCTTGGTATTGTCTTGGTCTCAAACCCTTTAAGTCTTGGTCTTGTCTTGGTCTCAAACCCTTAATGTCTTGGTCTTGTCTTGGTCTCAAACCCTTAAAGTCTTGGTCTCAAACCCTTAAAGTCTTGGTCTTTTCTTGGTCTCAAACCCTTAAAGTCTTGGTCTCAAACCCTTAAAGTCTTGATCTTGTCTCGGTCTCAAACCCTTAATGTCTTGGTCTTGTCTTGGTCTCAAACCCTTAATGTCTTGGTCTCAAACCCTTAAAGTCTTGGTCTCAAACCCTTAAAGTCTTGGTATTGTCTTGGTCTCAAACCCTTTAAGTCTTGGTCTTGTCTTGGTCTCAAACCCTTAATGTCTTGGTCTTGTCTTGGTCTCAAACCCTTAAAGTCTTGGTCTCAAACCCTTAAAGTCTTGGTCTTTTCTTGGTCTCAAACCCTTAAAGTCTTGGTCTCAAACCCTTAAAGTCTTGGTCTTGTCTTGGTCTCAAACCCTTAAAGTCTTGGTCTCAAACCCTTAAAGTCTTGGTCTTTTCTTGGTCTCAAACCCTTAAAGTCTTGGTCTCAAACCCTTAAAGTCTTGGTCTTGTCTTGGTCTCAAACCCTTTAAGTCTTGGTCTTGTCTTGGTCTCAAACCCTTAATGTCTTGGTCTTGTCTTGGTCTCAAACCCTTTAAGTCTTGGTCTTGTCTTGATCTCAAACCTTTAATGTCTTGGACTTGTCTTGGTCTCAAACCCTTAAAGTCTTGGTCTCAAACCCTTAAAGTCTTGGTCTTGTCTTGGTCTCAAACCCTTAAAGTCTTGGTCTCAAACCCTTAAAGCCTTGATCTTGTCTTGGTCTCAAACCCTTAAAGTCTTGGTCTTGTCTTGGTCTCAAACCCTTAAAGTCTTGGTCTCAAACCCTTTAAGTCTTGGTCTCAAACCCTTAAAGTCTTGGTCTTGTCTTGGTCTCAAACCCTTAAAGTCTTGGTCTCAAACCCTTAAAGTCTTGATCTTGTCTCGGTCTCAAACCCTTAATGTCTTGGTCTTGTCTTGGTCTCAAACCCTTAATGTCTTGGTCTTGTCTTGGTCTCAAACCCTTAAAGTCTTGGTCTCAAACCCTTAAAGTCTTGGTCTTGTCGTGGTCTCAAACCCTTAAAGTCTTGGTCTCAAACCCTTAAAGTCTTGGTCTCAAACCCTTTAAGTCTTGGTCTCAAACCCTTAAAGTCTTGGTCTTGTCTTGGTCTCAAACCCTTAAAGTCTTGATCTTGTCTTGGTCTCAAACCCTTAAAGTCTTGGTCTCAAACCCTTAAAGTCTTGGTATTGTCTTGGTCTCAAACCCTTAAAGTCTTGGTCTCAAACCCTTAAAGTCTTGGTCTTGTCTTGGTCTCAAACCCTTAAAGTCTTGGTCTTGTCTTGGTCTCAAACCCTTAATGTCTTGGTCTCAAACCCTTAAAGTCTTGGTCTTTTCTTGGTCTCAAACCCTTAAAGTCTTGATCTTGTCTTGGTCTCAAACCCTTAAAGTCTTGGTCTTTTCTTGGTCTCAAACCCTTAAAGTCTTGATCTTGTCTTGGTCTCAAACCCTTAAAGTCTTGGTCTTTTCTTGGTCTCAAACCCTTAAAGTCTTGATCTTGTCTTGGTCTCAAACCCTTAAAGTCTTGGTCTTTTCTTGGTCTCAAACCCTTAAAGTCTTGATCTTGTCTTGGTCTCAAACCCTTAAAGTCTTGGTCTTTTCTTGGTCTCAAACCCTTAAAGTCTTGATCTTGTCTTGGTCTCAAACCCTTAAAGTCTTGGTCTTTTCTTGGTCTCAAACCCTTAAAGTCTTGATCTTGTCTTGGTCTCAAACCCTTAAAGTCTTGGTCTTTTCTTGGTCTCAAACCCTTAAAGTCTTGGTCTTGTCTTGGTCTCAAACCCTTAATGTCTTGGTCTTGTCTTGGTCTCAAACCCTTAAAGTCTTGGTCTTTTCTTGGTCTCAAACCCTTAAAGTCTTGGTCTTGTCTTGGTCTCAAACCCTTAATGTCTTGGTCTTGTCTTGGTCTCAAACCCTTAAAGTCTTGGTCTTTTCTTGGTCTCAAACCCTTAAAGTCTTGATCTTGTCTTGGTCTCAAACCCTTAAAGTCTTGATCTTGTCTTGGTCTCAAACCCTTAAAGTCTTGATCTTGTCTTGGTCTCAAACTCTTAAAGTCTTGGTATTGTCTTGGTCTCAAACCCTTAAAGTCTTGGTTTCAACACACATTTTGGTCTCAGTCTCGACTTGGTCTCGGTTTAGGTGGTCTTGACTACAACACTAACAATTAGTAACAATTAAAAAATGTTAGACAAAAACACTCCATGAATGATGTATAGATGATGTTTTTGTGCTAACATTCTGAGAACATTATTCCAGACCTGATCATCCTGAATGAATATTCTATTAATGTTAGTGGAAGAGTGTTTGAGAAGCTTGTCAGAGCATTTGTCAGCAGGTCTGAATCAGACTGAATTCATCTGAAGGGAGTGATAAATGCACATCAGTGTTTCTGTCTCTCTCCAGCGCTGCAGTGGGATGCTGTTCTCGGCAGGTTCACGTCTCACTGTCATCAGAAGTTTCTGGAGCGCCGCTGTGTCTCTGTCACTCAAAGCAAGAACACAGTCAGTGAATCAGAGCTGAGAACATGCTGTCAGCCAGATGCTTTGAGAGGGTTTCCCAGCGTCCCTCAGGTCCGACACACGACAAGGACGATCACAGCATGAGATGAGACGCTCTAAATCACTCTAAACCAGCTGATTAATGAAGACACGGCTAATCAGTCTTAATAAAGCAAGATTGACGGGTTAAACTGTGTGAAAACAATAGTTTATTGCATCTGGAATATTTGGCACTTTTTGGTTTTAGTGTGTATTGTTTCTCTCAGATCAGTCACTTCTTTGTGTGTTTTTCTCATTTGTAAGTTGCTTTATAATCATATTCTTCAGGGGTCTCACTCTCTTCACTGAACAACATTTGCTTTGTCTTTGTGACAAGACCAGTGTTGGGGAAAGGTACTTTTAAAAGTAATGCATTACAATATTGCACTACTCCCTAAAAAAAGTGACTAATTACGTTACTTAGTTACTTTTTATGGAAAGTAATGCGTTACGTTACTTTTGCGTTACTTTTTAAATCTGGGCAGGGCTTGCTTGTTTGTTTTTAATATAAAAACATTTGATTCTCATCAAAATGAAATGAAGTTAATTAACAAATTAATTTAAAGTTAAGTTTTGCTCATTAGTACACTGCAAAAAAATGCTTTCCTTAGATTTTGTGTCTTGTTTCCAGACAAAATATCTAAAAATTCTTAAATCAAGAAGGATTTTCTAGACAAGTAAAAATTACTGTCTTGTTTTTTCTGAAAACAAATCAAAATTAAGTGTGTTTTTGCTTGAAACAAGCAAAATAATCTCTGAATGGGGTAAACAAAATACTCTTGTTTTCTGTTTGAAATAAGATTTTTTTTTTGCTTACCCCATTGGCAGATTATTTTGCTTGTTATAAGCAGAAATGTACTTTATTTTGACTAGTTTTATCTGAAAAACTTTTGTCTAAAAAATTCTTCTTTAACTTTGTGATATTTTGGCTGGAAACAAGACAAAAATTAAGAAGTAAGAAGAATATTTTTGCAGTGTACGGCTGAATTGGATCAAAGTTCAGCAGCAAAGTCATTGTTAATAAAATGGGATTAAATACATAAAGGAAACAAAAAGTAACTGGTGTTACTTTTTTGAAAAAGTAACTCAGATATTTTCTTGGAAATGAAAAAGTTATGCGTTACTTTACTAGCTACTTGAAAAAAGTCATATTATTATACAGTGATACAGTGTTGGCAAAAGTTAAAAGTAATGCTCTACAATATTGTGTTACTTCTTAACAAAGTAGCTAATTTCACTGCTGAATTACTCTTTTTCAAAAGTACTTTTCCATACTCTTTGTCATCTGAGCTGGGTTTAAAAAAAGGTTAATATTTTTCATAAAAAGGCTCTTTCACACCAAAAGTGAAATGAATGGAATGAAAGTGTCTCTGTCTCTGCACTTTAAGGGTGTAGGTTAAATTTTTTCATTGGTGGGAGCAGACATTTAATTATTTGATCAAAATTATTGCTAGGGTTAATTTAGTAGTGTGTGGATATAGGGACATGTCATAGCATCTCTACTAAATTCTACACCCTTGAAAATTATAACAAGCAATGTCCGACATTGGGGGAAAAAAAAAAAAAAAAAAAAAAAAAAAAATATATATATATATATAGAAACCATGCACAAAAAAAAATATGGTTACTAAATGGTTAATAAAACAATTTTTGTACAACATTTTCTTTTGATGTTTTGTACTGTTTAATAAAAAAAAAGAAGAAATCAGGAAAAAAAGATCTGCGATAAGTACTGGGCTGAATCAAATGATTTGCGAACCCGCATTGAAGTCCCAATCTGAATAATGATGCAGAAAAGACCACTTCAAAAATGATTCATGAACCCGCTTCAAAGTTCCAATCAAAATAAAATAATTTGCAATCTGCAAACCGAAGTTCTGATTTCAGTCTAATGATTCATGAACCTGTTCCCATCGGGACTTCACTCAATTTGTGAAATGATTCACAAACCCGCCCCGCAGTTCCAATCTGAACCAAAAGATTCACAAACCCACCATGAAGTTCCAAACAGAATCAAATGATTCACAAACCCGCCCTGAAGTTCCAATCTGAATCAAAAGATTCACAAACCCGCCCTGAAGTTCCAAACTGAATCAAAAGGTTCACAAACCCACCATGAAGTTCCAAACAGAATCAAATGATTCACAAACCCGCCCTGAAGTTCCAATCTGAATCAAAAGATTCACAAACCCGCCCTGAAGTTCCAAACTGAATCAAAAGGTTCACAAACCCACCATGAAGTTCCAATCTGAACCAAAAGATTAACAAACCCACCATGAAGTTCCAATCTGAACCAAAAGATTCACAAACCCGCCCTGAAGTTCCAAACTGAATCAAAAGGTTCACAAACCCACCATGAAGTTCCAAACAGAATCAAAAGATTCACAAACCCACCATGAAGTTCCAATCTGAACCAAAAGATTCACAAACCCGCTCTGAAGTTCCAATCTGAACCAAAAGATTCACAAACCCACCATGAAGTTCCAAACAGAATCAAATGATTCACAAACCCGCTCTGAAGTTCCAATCTGAACCAAAAGATTAACAAACCCACCATGAAGTTCCAATCTGAACCAAAAGATTCACAAACCCGCCCTGAAGTTCCAAACTGAATCAAAAGATTCACAAACCCGCCCTGAAGTTCCAAACTGAATCAAAAGGTTCACAAACCCGCCCTGAAGTTCCAAACTGAATCAAAAGATTCACAAACCCACCATGAAGTTCCAATCTGAACCAAAAGATTCACAAACCCGCCCTGAAGTTCCAAACTGAATCAAAAGATTAACAAACCCACCATGAAGTTCCAATCTGAATCAAATGATTCACAAACCTGCTCTGAAGTTCCAATCTGAATCAAAAGATTCACAAACCCACCATGAAGTTCCAATCTGAACCAAAAGATTCACAAACCCGCCCTGAAGTTCCAAACTGAATCAAAAGGTTCACAAACCCACCATGAAGTTCCAAACAGAATCAAAAGATTCACAAACCCACCATGAAGTTCCAATCTGAACCAAAAGATTCACAAACCTGCTCTGAAGTTCCAATTTGAACCAAAAGATTCACAAACCCACCATGAAGTTCCAAACAGAATCAAATGATTCACAAACCCGCTCTGAAGTTCCAATCTGAATTAAAAGATTCACAAACCCGCCCTGAAGTTCCAATCTGAATCAAAAGATTCACAAACCCGCTCTGAAGTTCCAATCTGAACCAAAAGATTCACAAACCTGCTCTAAAGTTCCAATCTGAATCAAATGATTCACAAACCCACTCTGAAGTTCCAATCTGAATCAAAAGATTCACAAACCCACCATGAAGTTCCAATCTGAACCAAAAGATTCACAAACCCACCATGAAGTTCCAAACAGAATCAAATGATTCACAAACCCACTCTGAAGTTCCAATCTGAATCAAAAGATTCACAAACCCGCCCTGAAGTTCCAATTTGAATCAAAAGATTCACAAACCCGCCCTGAAGTTCCAATTTGAATCAAAAGATTCACAAACCCACCATGAAGTTCCAATTTGAATCAAATGATTCACAAACCCGCTCTGAAGTTCCAATTTGAATCAAAAGATTCACAAACCCGCTCTGAAGTTCCAAACTGAATCAAATGATTCACAAACCCGCCCTGAAGTTTCAGTCTGTATCAAACGATTCAAAAACCTGCTCTGAAGTTCCAATCTGAATCAAATGATTCACAAACCCGCTCTGAAGTTCCAATTTGAATCAAAAGATTCACAAACCCGCCCTGAAGTTCCAATTTGAATCAAAAGATTCACAAACCCGCTCTGAAGTTCCAAACTGAATCAAATGATTCACAAACCCGCCCTGAAGTTTCAGTCTGTATCAAACGATTCAAAAACCTGCTCTGAAGTTCCAATCTGAATCAAATGATTCACAAACCCGCTCTGAAGTTCCAATTTGAATCAAAAGATTCACAAACCCGCCCTGAAGTTCCAATTTGAATCAAAAGATTCACAAACCCGCTCTGAAGTTCCAAACTGAATCAAATGATTCACAAACCCGCCCTGAAGTTTCAGTCTGTATCAAACGATTCAAAAACCTGCTCTGAAGTTCCAATCTGAATCAAATGATTCACAAACCCGCTCTGAAGTTCCAATTTGAATCAAAAGATTCACAAACCCGCCCTGAAGTTCCAATTTGAATCAAATGATTCACAAACCCGCTCTGAAGTTCCAAACTGAATCAAATGATTCACAAACCCGCCCTGAAGTTTCAGTCTGAATCAAATGATTCTCCATATGCCCCAAGCTGATTTGCTATCATCTCTGGATGAATATTATTCATCTAAGTGATTCTCTCTGTGTTTGTGTCAGTTGGTAAGTAAGTGCAACATCTCCATCTGCTGTTCAGAAGCATGAAAAGCATCTGGAGCCCATGTGAAAACATGCAATGAAATCATTCACAGTCACTAATTACGTTACTTAGTTACTTTTATGGAAAGTAATGTGTTACATTACTTTTGCGCTACTTTTTAAATCTGGACAGGGCTTGCTTATTTGTTTTTTAACATAAAATGTTTGATTTCTAGCAAATGTGAGAGCGCTTTTGCAACAAGAAGTGAAAGGAAAAGTAGAACTGTAGGAGAAGGAAGTTCAACACTCTTCAGCAATGAGAAAAACGAAGCACAAATGTTAATTAATCGAAGTTTTGCTTATTGTTACGGTTGAATTGGATCAACAAAGGTCAGCAGCAAAGACATTGGTTCATAAAATGGGATTAAATACATAAAGTGACTGGCGTTATATTATATTTTCTTGTAAATTAAAAAGTAATGCATTACTTTAGTTACTTGAAAAAGTAAACTGATTATGGAACTCATGTTACCCCCAACACTGATCACATTAAAGTTGCATTTCTTATTTATTAAAAAAAAAATAAAAAAAAATAAAAAATGATGTGTTTGGCACGTGTCCAAAAAGTATACAATTATTCAGTCTGCACAATAACTAAAAGCACACAACTCACTGATCAGAAGCCAAATTCTTTACAAATTCAAAGTGAAATGAATGAATAAAAATGAATAAGCAAAGAAATTTCAGTTGACGTTTATATATATATATATATATATATGTATATATATTTACAAAAATAAATGTACTGTGTGAATCAGAATGTTCATTGTCTTTTTCTGTGCTATACAGCATTTTCCCAATAAATCTAAAACATTCAACTCAGTTTGACAAAACAGACATTTTTCTATAGTATAGAAAGTAGTCTGTCAACAAAAAATGTAGGAAAAATTGCATATAAAAATAAGAAATGAAACTGAATGTTAAAAAAAAAAAAAAAACATTTAAAAGCATGAAATAATTTATGTATAATGCATTATAAAGGGTCATTAAATGGTATAATGCAATAGAATTATTCATAATTATTCATAATAATTCACAAATTCAAAATCTGAATTAAATATGCACAGTGTAGCAATGAATTGATAAGTGTTATAATGTATTAACTGTTGTTACAGTTGTTCATGAGCTGTGCAATGCATCATAAGGTGCATTACAAGGAATAATTAATGCATTAAAACTACTTTTATAAAGCTGTTATTTGGTTGCATTGGCCAAGTCACTGACACAATAATTACTGTGGGCTTTGAAGCATGACTTACATGTTTTGGATGAGTTACTACATTTTGCAGAGACAGTTGCACTTACAATGTCAAAACAATCGAGTACAACTGCAGATACACACACACACACACACACACACACACACACACACACACACACACACACATTACAGACAAGAGGAAATGAATAATCCTGATAGACAGACCACACCTCGCCGTTTTCTTTCAGGTTTCACAAACCCGCTCTGATGTTCCAATCTGAATCAAAAGATGATATCAGCCCCGTGATGACATGTTTTTTTAACAGACACAAAACTTTCAAAACTTTTTTCCAATTGTTTGATATACAACACACATAAACCTAAGATCATTTGTGCATTAAACTAAAATCACCAGTTTAAAATGACACACACAAAAAAATGCAGCTCACAAAAGTCATTCAGTACAAACAATTTTGTTAAAGTAATGCATTACAATATCGCGTTGCTTCCTAGAAAAAGTAACTAATTACGTTACTTAGTTACTTTTTATGGAAAGTAATGCGTTACATTACTTTTGCGTTACTTTTTAAATCTGGACAGGGCTTGCTTGTTTGTTTTTAAAATAAAACGTTAAAAACATTGCAACAAGAAGTGAAAGGAAAAGTAGAACTGCAGGAGAAGGAAGTTCAACACTCTTCCGCAATGAGAAAAATGAAGCACAAATGTTAGTTAATCTAAAGTAAGTTTTGCTTATTAGTACGGTTGAATTGGATCAGCAAAGGTCAGCAGCAAAGACATTGGTTCATAAAATGGGATTAAATACATAAAGTGACTGGCGTTAGTTTTTTGAAAATGTAACTCAGATATTTTCTCGTAAATTAAAAAGTAATGCATTACTGTAATAGTTACTTGAAAAAGTAATCTGATTACGGAACTGGTGTTACCCCTGACACTGATCACATTAGAGTTGCATTCCTTATTTATTAAAAAAATAAAAATAAATGCATGTGTTTGGCACGTGTCCAAAAAGTAAGTACAATTCATCAATCTGCACAATAACTGAAAGCACACGCCTCGTTGATCAGAAGTGATGAGTTGATTCTCAGTGAAAATGTCAAATTCTTCACAAATTCTGTGTAAAAATAAATAAGCATATCTGAAATTTCAGCTATGTAATACATTTTTTTTACAAAAATAAATGTACTGTATCAAAATGTTCATTTTTTTATGTGCTATACAGTATTTTCCCAATACATCTAAAACATTCAACTCAGTTTGACAAAACGGACATTCTTCTATTGTATAGAAAGCAACAAAAAATGAAAAATTGCATATAACAAAAAAGAAATGAAATTGCATGTGAAAAAAAATGCATATAAAATTATTTTAAAGCATTTATGTATAATGCATTATAAAGGATCATTAAATGGTATAATGCAATATAATTATTCATAATGAGCATTGTAATAGGTTGCATTACATATCTTGTCATAAAATTATCATAACTGAATTTAAAATGCACAGTGTAGCAATGAATTGATAAGTGTTATCATGTATTACACTGCAAAAAATGCTTTTCTTACTTAGATTTTTTGCCTTGTTTCCAGCCAAAATATCTAAAAAATCTTAAATCAAGGAGGATTTTCTAGACAAGTAAAAATGTTTGTCTTGTTTTCAGAAAAAATACATCAAAATTAAGTGAGTTTTTGCTTAAAATGAGCAAAATAATCTCCCAATGGGGTGAGAAAAATAATCTTATTTCAAGATGAAAGATAGATAATTTTTCTCACCCCATTGGGAGATTATTTTGCTCATTTCAAGCAAAAACTCACTTAATTTTGATGTATTTTTTCTGAAAACAAGACAATAAGTTTTACTTGTCTAGAAAATCCTTCTTGATTTAAGAATTTTTAGATATTTTGGCTGGAAACAAGACAAAAAATCTAAGTAAGAAAAGCATTTTTTGCAGTGTAACTGTGGTTACAGTTGTTCATGAGCTGTACAATGCATCATAAGGTGCATTACAAGGCATAATTAATGCATTAAAACTACTTTTATAAGGCATCACACATAGAGGCTTTATCTAAACATTTTGAGCAGTCCATCAGGATGACAAAAAGGCTTTTATTTGGTTGCATTGGCCAAGTCACTGACACAATAATTACTGTGGGCTTTGAAGCATGAATTACATGTTTTGGATGAGTTACTACATTTTGCAGAGACAGTTGCACTTACAATGTCAAAACAATCGAGTACAACTGCAGATACACGCACACACACATTACACAAAAGAGGAAATGAATAATCCTGATAGACAGATAGACCTCTCTATCACTCTGTGTCTGAGTTGAGAGCCACACCTCATTCTTTCTTTCGGGTTTTACAACTTTGAGTCGATCTTTCTCCAAACTCGATGGCACACAAACCAGAGATCGGAAGCTGCATCCTGATGTGCACATGTAAGTCTGCTTTGTTTCTCATGCAATCTGTGAATCTTTACGAATCTGATCGCTTTTGGAGCTCGATTTAAAAGCGAAAGTAGAAAAGTTTTGCCAAAAGCTAAACTTCCTGCTCGTTGTTAGCGTTTTTTATAGGAAGCAGCCATGCTGGAAAATTCTTGTTGTTCTTTTGACTGTTAAAAGCTAAACTCACGCTTTACCGAGCGTCTGTGTGTGATTTTTTGATGTACATGTAGGAGACACGAGGAGATGAGCAGATATTTAGGTCGTGATAGTCTTCCTGTAGTTCATGGAGTAGATCATGGCGCTTGCAACAAAGCATCGTGGGTTTGATTCCCAGGAAATGCATGAGCTGATCAGATTGCAGTGTAAGCTGCTTTGGATAACAGCTTCTACCAAATGCATGAATGTAAATGTTCAACAGCTGAGAAACCCAGATGAGCACGTGTTTGTGCCACGTGTTTTGCATGTGTGTAATGTGTGTAGTGTAAAACCGCAGTGAGATACACGTGTAAAGATTATCGACTATATGCGATCATCACTGTATGAATTCATTCAGCAACTTGTAACCAGAAATACTGTGGTTAGTAACTGCTGAAGCGTAGCATTGTCAAGAGACCTTAGGTGTGGCTCAAAGCCACAAGACACAACAACTATTGCAGTTTCCTCAATTGAGCTGAAGGGTTTCATAGCTGTGCTCTGGCTGCTGCAGATCTGCTGGCGATGCTGTCTGGACGAGACGCTCTCTCCTGCTGCAGAAGACATCTGACCAGAGGATCGTCCTCCTATGAGCTCAGTGACCCTCTAGACCCCACCTGCAATGCACAGTGGACCGCAGACGTGAGTCCTGTCCTGACACACAAGAACACAAATCATTATGACACCAGATTATGATATACTAACTCACACTTATGACATACAGAGTCAGAATGATGAGATTAAAAGTCAAAATTCTAACATACAGAGTCATAATTAAGCCAAAAAAAGAAAATTATGACATAAATTGAAAGTCAGACATACCAAAAAGGGAAATTATGACATGCTTAGTCAATTATAAAATAAAAACTCATAAATATGACATTCAGAGTCAAAATTAAGACAAAAAAAAAAAAAAAACATACTTAGTCAATTAATAAACAAAAAAAAAAATAAAAAAATAAAAAAATAAAATAAAATATGACATACATAGTCAATTTTTAAAATAAAAAAAATATAATTATGACATTCAGAGTCAAAATTAAGACAAAAAAAATGACATACTTAGTCAATTATGAAATAAAAATTCATAATTATGACATGCAGAGTCATAATTATGATACAAAAACAAAAATTAAGACATATTACATCATAATAATGAGCAATACAGCCAACTATGTGATAGAAAGTTGAAAGTCAGACATACCAAAAAGGGAAATTATGACATGCTTAGTCAATTATGAAATAAAAATATAAATATGACATTCAGAGTCAAAATTAAGACAAAAAAACAAAAAAAACAAAAAAAAAAGACATACTTAGTCAATTAATAAACAAAAAAAATCATTAATCTTAGTAAATTAATCTTAGTCAATTAATAACAAAAAAATAAATAAATAAATAAATAAAATAAAATATGACATACATAGTCAATTATTAAATAAAAAATTATAATTATGACATTCAGAGTAAAAATTAAGACAAAAAAAATGACATACTTAGTCAATTATGAAATAAAAATTCATAATTCATAATATTACATCATAATAATTAGTAATAAAGTCAATTATGTGATAGAAAGTTGAAAGTCAGACATACCAAAAAGGGAAATTATGACATGCTTAGTCAATTATGAAATAAAAACTCATAAATATGACATTCAGAGTCAAAATTAAGACAAAAAAACAAAACAAAACATACTTAGTCAATTAATAAACAAAAAATAAATAAATAAATAAATAAAATAAAATATGACATACATAGTCAATTATTAAATAAAAACTCATAAATATGACATGCAGAGTCATAATTATGATACAAAAACAAAAATTAAGACATATTACATCATAATAATGAGCAATACAGCCAACTATGTGATAGAAAGTTGAAAGTCAGACATACCAAAAAGGGAAATTATGACATGCTTAGTCAATTATGAAATAAAAACTCATAAATATGACATTCAGAGTCAAAATTAAGACAAAAAAAAAAAAAAAAAACATACTTAGTCAATTAATAAACAAAAAATAAATAAATAAATAAAATAAAATATGACATACATAGTCAATTTTTAAAATAAAAAAAATATAATTATGACATTCAGAGTCAAAATTAAGACAAAAAAAATGACAAACTTAGTCAATTATGAAATAGAAATTCATAATTATGACATGCAGAGTCATAATTATGATACAAAAACAAAAATTAAGACATATTACATCATAATAATGAGCAATACAGCCAACTATGTGATAGAAAGTTGAAAGTCAGACATACCAAAAAGGGAAATTATGAAATGCTTAGTCAATTATGAAATAAAAACTCATAAATATGACATTCAGAGTCAAAATTAAGACAAAAAAAAAAAAAAAAAAGGACATACTTAGTCAATTAATAAACAAAAAAATCATTAATCTTAGTAAATTAATCTTAGTCAATTAATAACAAAAAATAAATAAATAAATAAATAAAATAAAATATGACATACATAGTCAATTATTAAATAAAAAATTATAATTATGACATTCAGAGTCAAAATTAAGACAAAAAAAATGACAAACTTAGTCAATTATGAAATAAAAACTCATAAATATGACATGCAGTGTCATAATTATGATACAAAAACAAAAATTAAGACATATTACATCATAATAATGAGCAATACAGCCAACTATGTGATAGAAAGTTGAAAGTCAGACATACCAAAAAGGGAAATTATGACATGCTTAGTCAATTATGAAATAAAAACATAAATATGACATTCAGAGTCAAAAGTAAGACAAAAAAATAAAAAAATAAAAAAAAAGGACATACTTAGTCAATTAATAAACAAAAAAAATCATTAATCTTAGTAAATTAATCTTAGTCAATTAATAACAAAAAATAAATAAATAAATAAAATAAAATATGACATACATAGTCAATTATTAAATAAAAAATTATAATTATGACATTCAGAGTAAAAATTAAGACAAAAAAAATGACATACTTAGTCAATTATGAAATAAAAATTCATAATTCATAATATTACATCATAATAATTAGTAATAAAGTCAATTATGTGATAGAAAGTTGAAAGTCAGACATACCAAAAAGGGAAATTATGACATGCTTAGTCAATTATGAAATAAAAACTCATAAATATGACATTCAGAGTCAAAATTAAGACAAAAAAAACAAACAAAACATACTTAGTCAATTAATAAACAAAAAATAAATAAATAAATAAAATAAAATATGACATACATAGTCAATTATTAAATAAAAAATTATAATTATGACATTCAGAGTCAAAATTAAGACAAAAAAAATGACAAACTTAGTCAATTATGAAATAAAAACTCATAAATATGACATGCAGAGTCATAATTATGATACAAAAACAAAAATTAAGACATATTACATCATAATAATGAGCAATACAGCCAACTATGTGATAGAAAGTTGAAAGTCAGACATACCAAAAAGGGAAATTATGACATGCTTAGTCAATTATGAAATAAAAATTCATAATTATGACATACAGAGTCATAATTATGATACAAAAACAAAAAAGTATGACATATTACATCATAATAATGAGCAATAAATTTTATGTGATAGAAAGTTGAAAGTCAGACATACCAAAAAGGGAAATTATGACATGCTTAGTCAATTATGAAATAAAAATTCATAATTATGACATACAGAGTCATAATTATGATACAAAAACAAAAAAGTATGACATATTACATCATAATAATGAGCAATAAATTTTATGTGATAGAAAGTTGAAAGTCAGACATACCAAAAAGGGAAATTATGACATGCTTAGTCAATTATGAAATAAAAACATAAACATGACATTCAGAGTCAAAATTAAGACCAAAAAAAAAAAAAAAAAAAAGACATACTTAGTCAATTAATAAACAAAAAATCATTAATCTTAGTAAATTAATCTTAGTCAATTAATAACAAAAAATAAATAAATAAAATAAAATATGACATACATAGTCAATTATTAAATAAAAAATTATAATTATGACATTCAGAGTAAAAATTAAGACAAAAAAAATGACATACTTAGTCAATTATGAAATAAAAATTCATAATTCATAATATTACATCATAATAATTAGTAATAAAGTCAATTATGTGATAGAAAGTTGAAAGTCAGACATACCAAAAAGGGAAATTATGACATGCTTAGTCAATTATGAAATAAAAATTCATAATTATGACATACAGAGTCATAATTATGATACAAAAACAAAAAAGTATGACATATTACATCATAATAATGAGCAATAAATTTTATGTGATAGAAAGTTGAAAGTCAGACATACCAAAAAGGGAAATTATGACATGCTTAGTCAATTATGAAATAAAAACATAAATATGACATTCAGAGTCAAAATTAAGACCAAAAAAAAAAACAAAAAAAAAAAAAGACATACTTAGTCAATTAATAAACAAAAAATCATTAATCTTAGTAAATTAATCTTAGTCAATTAATAACAATAAATAAATAAATAAATAAATAAAATAAAATATGACATGCATAGTCAGTTATTAAATAAAAAAATATAATTATGACATTCAGAGTCAAAATTAAGACAAAAAAAATGACATAGTCAACTATGAAATAAAAATTCATAATTATGATACAAAAACAAAAAGTATGACATATTACATCATAATAATGAGCAATAAATTTTATGTGATAGAAAGTTGAAAGTATGACATACCAAAAAGGGAAATTATGAAATACTTAGACAATTATGAGATAAAAATTCATAATTATGAAAAAAAGATCAAAATGACATGGTAAATTATAAGATAAAACAATTGAAATTGACAATTGTAAAAAATCTAAATTGACAAAAAGTGAAAATTCTGACTAATAAATGAATAAATTTTTTCCCTTTGCTTTTTAACCCTCTGCCCTTTGTTTAGGAGTCACACTTTCCTTCTTTGTGGTCAAAACTTTCTTTTTTTTTTTTTTTCTTTCTCAGGAATATCAATGCAATAAATTTTGTTCAACAATATTTTTTGATTATTATTTAGAATTTTGAATTTTATTTAGAATATTTATAAAATTTTAATAAGCATTTTTTTTTTCTATTGGAATTAATACATTTCTATTTAATTATTTATATATTTATAACATTTTTCAATAAATGCAACATTTCATATTAAAATAGAGTAAATCAGTAAAATTAAAATTTTTCTGTAAATCAGTGGCTGATTTGTAGTTTGTACCACCAAAAGATTCTCTGAGTTTCCGTATTTATTTATTTATTTATTTATTTTGTATTTCCAATTCACTTCCTATGTCAGTCATTTTTGACCCTTTAAAATATCTGAATTATGTCCATGATTTTTTTGTGTGTTCACATTTCTAATGCGACAAAAGTCACCAAGTGTCATCTCATTCCGATTAAGCTACGGTTTAAAAAACAAAATAAAATATAAAAATTTTCTTTCAAAAAGTGACCAAAGAGGGCCAGAAAAATAAAAAATGTATGTCATAATTTCCACCTTTTTTGTTATGATTATGATTCACCAAAACATGATTTTGTTTCTTGGCTTCTATCATCGCGCTCTTGAAGTGTCTTTGGTTTCTGACGTTTTATTCACTGTTTGTCAGTGTTCATCAAGCTGTATATGAAGGGTCTGTTTTGTGTAGGGTGTAGTAGTGGTTGATGAGTCTGGAGGAGTGGATGAGAGCAGAGTTCATCAGGCAGAACCACAGAAGATCACTCTGAAAGGAAAACACGAGAAAGTGATCTTCCGGATGGACTGCGTCTCACCGGAGGTCAGTTTTCTGTTCAGTCCATCAAATCAATGATGTGTGATGAAGACTGTCATCAAATGTTTAGGACAGTGTTGTTCATATATATTAACCAGAACGTGTTTCTCATGTTTTCACACCTGCAGGATTCTGGGGAAGTGGATTGTAATGGTGAGCGCAAAAATTATTTGCTGCATGAAAATCAAATCTGTGATGTTTTTCATGTTGGATTTCAGTATTAAATATGTCATTTTTGGGTTACTTCAACACAAATTTGACCATTTTACCAATAAATCCGAATTTAATCAGACAAACTATATATCGTTGGAAAGGTCTAAGACTTCTAAATAGATATTTGAACATTTTTTGTGCTACAAATTTTGTAGGAAAAGTAATAGATTCATTTATGAAAAGAGTGCACCCTTAAAAATCTACTTTATAACGGCAATTCTGACCTTTGTCACAATCAGTGTTGGGGAAAGTTACTTTTAAAAGTAATGCGTGACAATAAAAGTAACTAATTATGTTACTTAGTTACTTTTTATGGAAAGTAATGCGTTACAATACTTTTGTGTTACTTTTTAAATCTGGGCAGGGCTTGCTTGTTTGTTTTTAATATAAAAAAGATTTATTCTTAGCAAATGTAAAAGCCCTTTCACATAAAAATGAAATGAAGTGAATAAGGCTAAAGCTAAAGGAAAATTAAATTGACGTCTGTACAGTAGAACTGTAGGAAAAGAAAGAAACACTCTTCAGCAATGAGAAAAAAGCACAAATGTTAGTTCATATAAAGTAAGTTTTGCTTATTAGTACTCTGCAAAAAATGTTTTTCTATTTTTAGATTTTTTTTTTTTTCTAGCCCAAATATCTCTTAATAATATATTTATAATATATATTTCTTAAATCAAGAAGGTTTTTCTAGAGAAGTAAAAAATTATTGTCTTGTTTTTTCTGAAAACAACAAAAAATTAGGTGTTTTTGCTTGAAACAAGCAAAATAATCTCCTAAATGGGGTAAGCAAAATGATCTTGTTTTCTGCTTGAAGTAAGATGTTTTTTTCTTACCCCACTGGCAGATTATTTTGCTTGTTCTATGCAAAAAGTCACTTTTTTTTTTTTCTAAAAATAATTATTTACTTCATTTAAGAATTTTTGATTTTCTTTTTTTGATATTTTGGCTGGAAACAAGACAAAAAATCGAAGTAAGAAAGTATTTTTGCAGTGTACAGCTGAATTGGATCAAAGGTCAGCAGCAAAGACATTGGTTCATAAAATGGGATTAAATACATAAAGAAAACAAAAAGCGTTAGTTTTTTTTGAAAAAGTAACTCAGATATTTTCTTGTAAATGAAAATGAATGCGTTACATTACTAGTTACTTCAAAAAAGTAATATTATTACGTAACTTGCATTACCCCCAACACTGGTCACAAAAAATACTTTCTGCGTTGCCTTTTCCCCACTTCATCGTGCTTTAGAAATCATAAGAAATTGTATATCACTTGAAAACTTAAAATCTCATTTTTTAAAACCATTTTAAAATCAGACATTGCACTATGATGGAAAAGGCACATCAAAATCATACCACAAAATGTTTTTGTTCATGAAATATATAAAAAATAAGTTTAAATGATGCTTTTTCATGTCTATTTTCAAAAATGTAAGTGATCGTTAAAGGGTTAAGTTACTTTATAAATGTCTTTATTGGCACTTATGATCACTTTAGTGTGTCCTTGATGAATAAAAGTGTTTATTAATCATTCACTGTTTGAATGATGCATATCATTAAGCGTGAAATGTATTATGGATATTGACTGAGATGTATTGTCTGCTCCATTAGGCCTCTGTCAGTCTTTATCTGAGTTCAGCCCGGCTCCAATTGAGTCTCATGGTAATGTTATAATTATAACACAACTCTCTTAATTCACACTTAAAATGTCATTTATTAAATATCAAAGAAAAATGCAACAAGGTATGAAAAGCTCAAACAACACGTTTGTTTTTCAGAACGATCGCAGTACACACAGCGCCCGAAAAATGCTGCAAAGAGGAGCGCTCATGACGGCATCTTTATCTTCCTGTCCATCGTCATCTTCATTTTCGTCACCTAGTTTTATTGGGTGAGAAAAAAAAGAGAAAATGAAAGCGTTTACGGTACACTAGGAACACTGCGTGAATCATTTTGTCTCTCGCTCTTCGTTTCAGATCGTTTTGTGGGAAGTTTGGATTCTGAATCGTGGAGATGAAACCCAGATGTACCACAAAAACAAGATTTTCTCATTTGTAATAGATGCTAAAAGAAATATTATATCATATTATATTATATTATATTATATTATATTATATTATATTATATTATATTATATTATATTTTACTAAACAGTGTTGGGGAAAGTTACTTTTAAAAGTAATGTGTTACAATGTTGCGTTACTCCTTAAAAAAGTAACTAATTATGTTACTTAGTTACTTTCTATGGAAAGTACATTGCGTTACATTACTTTTGCGTTACTTTTGCGTTACTTTTTAAATCTGGGCAGGGTTTTCTTGTTTGTTTTTAATATAAAAAGTTTGATTCTCATCAAATGTAAAAGCCCTTTCACACCAAAATGAAATTAAGTTAATAAGGTTAAGGCTAATGGCAAATTAAATTAACGTCTGTTCAGTAGAACTGTAGGAAAAGACAGTTCAACACTATAAAAGCAAAAATGTCAGTTCATCTAAAGTAAGTTTTGTTTATTAGTACACTGCAAAAAATGCTTTTCTTACTTTGATTTTTTGTCTCATTTCCAGCCAAAATATCTAATATTCTTAAATCAAGAAGGATTTTCTAGACAAGTAAAAATTATTGTCTGCTTTTTTTTTTCTGAAAACAAGTCCAATTTAAGTGTGTTTTTGCTTGAAACAAGCAAAATAATCTCCCAATGGGGTAAGCAAAATAAAAGTTTTTTTTTTCTTACCGCATTGGGAGATTATTTTGCATGTTCTAAGCAAAAACCCACTTAGTTTTGACTTGTATTTTTCTGAAAACAAGAAAATAATTATTTACTTGTCTAGAAAATCCTTCTTGATTTGAGCATTTTCTGATATTTTGGCTGGAAACAAGTTAAAAAAAAGTATTTTTGCAGTGTACGGTTGAATTGGATCAAAGGTCAGCAGCAAAGTCATTGGTTAATAAAATGGGATTAAATACATAAAGGAAACAAAAAGTAACTCATTGGAAATGAAAAAGTAATGCATTACTTTACTAGTTACTTTAAAAAAGTAATATTATTATGTAACTTGCGTTACTTGTAATGTGTTACCCCCAGCACTGATACTATATTATATTATATAGAAATACTATTTGATTATATATTGTTTGGTAACACTTTATTTTAAGGTGTCCATAATACAGAGTAATTACCTAATTAAGTACTTTGTAGTAGCCATTTGTACTTACATGAAACATAATGTACTTACTATGTAACTAAGTTATGGAACACCTGTACTTACAGTTTGTAATTATGTAGATGTAATGGCATCTATTGTTACACATATGTAACCGACTATACTACTATTACATCGCTAGCTACTTATCTATACTGTACACCTTATCCAGCTGCACCTTAAGTTTGATTTAACCCACTAGTACACAGCTAAATACATGTACACTGCAAAAAATGCTTTTCTTACTTAGATTTGTTGTCTTGTTTCCAGCTAAAATATCTAAAAATTCTTAAATCAAGAAGGATTTTCTAGACAAGTACAAATTATTGTCCTGTTTTCAGACAAAATATGTTAAAATTAAGTGAGTTTTTGCTTGAAACAAGCAAAATTATCTGCCAATGGGGTAAGAAAAATAATCTAGCTTTCATCTTGAAATAAGATTATTTTTCTCACCCCATTGGCAGATTATTTTGCTTGTTTAAAGCAAAAACTCACTTCATTTTGACTTTTTTTTTTCCTGAAAACAAGACAATAATTGTTACTTGTCTAGAAAATCCTCCTTGATTTAAGAATTTTTAGATATTTTAGCTGGAAACAAGACAACAAATCTAAATAAGAAAAGCATTTTTTGCAGTGTAATACCTTTCTAATTACATTAAAATAACAGAATATTACACATGCATAGGCTACTTAAAATATAGTGTAGCAAGATTGTACTTAAGTGCACAGGTATCTGTGTAACAGACTCAGTCTGATACATATGTGTAACAGTAGCTGCCTATTACTATCTACATAATTACAAACTGTAAGTACAGGCTAGTTACATAGTAAGTACATTATGTTTCATGTACAATGGCTACTACTAAGTACTTAATTAGGTAATTACTATTACTGTATTATGGACACCTTAAAATAAAGTGTTACCTATTGTTTGTACAGAAACCTCTTTAACTTTCCTACAGAATTTTAGCTTTGATGCCAAATTGAATGCAAAAATTCCAATATTATAAAAATAAATCATTTAATTTATTTTTTTGATTATTATTATTTTTTTTTTTTTCAAAAATTGAATGTGCTTTTTTCTCTCCTGGAAAACGTTAATCTTTTTTATGTGCCTGTCATCTAATCTCTCTTTTTCTATATTCGCTGTAGTTTGTGTTATTTTCTGCTGATTTTCAATAACATTAAAAGTCTTTATCACTTCAGACCGCTGTCTGTCTGTGTCTGGATAATAATTATAAACCTTAGATGCCATATTTCATGTATTCATGAATAATAACATGGTTATAGCATCAGTTCAGTTAGATGTGCACTCACATGTGTTTTTAGCGCCTCTTAGAGATTGACTGGACGACTAACACAGAATCTCCTGGGTGTGTCCTCAGAGGTCAAAAGGTCACTGGGAATGTTAGATCGGGCATCTGGCGAACACACACACACACACACACACACACACACACACACACACACACACAGAAACTTAATCTCCATCTCCTGAAGAAATCTCCTGAGGCTGCTCATTGTTTAACAGAGATCTCAGAAACCCACCGCTGATCTTTCTGTTGAGTTCAGAGATGCGCTCGCAGACGCTCCTAGTGAGTCCCTCCATGATGTTGAACATAAAGCTGATATCAGGAACCTTATATACATGTGTTTTATTTGGCGAGGAGGCGATGGCTCTCAGCTCCTTTTTGTCAGCGTTCTCCACTCCTGCACATTCAGTCACAAAATCAACTTACAAATCTTACTTAACCCTTGTGCGTCAACTTAAAAAGTTAGGTTCAGAGGTACATACACTGCAAAAAATGCTTTTCTTACTTAGATTTTTTGTCTTGTTTCCAGCCAAAATATCTAAAAAATCTTATATCAAGGAGACAAGTAAAAATGTTTGTCTTGTTTTCAGAAAAAATAATCAAAATTAAGTGAGTTTTTGCTTGAAATGAGCAAAATAATCTGCCAATGGGGTGAGAAAAATAATCTTATTTAAAGATGAACGATAGATAATTTTTCTGACCCCATCGGCAGATAATTTTGCTTGTTTCAAGCAAAAACTCACTTAATTTTGACATATTTTGTCTGAAAACAAGACAATCAGTTTTGCTTGTCTAGAAAATCCTTCTTGATTTAAGAATTGTTAGATATTTTGGCTGGAAACAAGACAAAAAATCTAAGTAAGAAAAGCATTTTTTGCAGTGTATGCATAAGCAGAAAACAAGAATAAAGTGAGTATTTGAGTAACTTGAAAAAAAAAATCCACCATCTAGTAAAAATAGTATGATTTGTCATTTTGAAGTCTTGCAAAAAGAACAAAAGCCTATAAAAAATATTGCATCATTTTAGTTAAATGACTAATGATTACATGATTCAAATTCCAATAAAAATACACACCTGTGCCAAAATTTATGCAGTTGGCATTAACACAGGCAAAATGATCAAAAAAAAAAAAAACTAAATTGAAAAAGACAAAAATGTCCATAAAGTCACACAAGGGTTTTGTTCTGGTACCGATAGCAAAGAGCTCAATCCCAGCGTCTCTGAGTCTCTGAGCTGGAGAAACAACATCGTCCTGAGATTTCCCATCTGTGATCAGAATCACAATCTTAGGAACATCAGGCCTGGATCCAGATTGAGCTTTGAAGATGTTCTCCAGAATATATGTCAGAGCGAGACCTGGAAACACACACACACACACATGAACAGATGCATTACAGTGAGAATCATTTAGATTTGTGTGTGTGCAATTGTACAGCTATCTATGTGAGGACAAGATTAAGTTTCATACCATCAGAGTGAGGACAGTTTTGTAAAGTAAGAACGTTTTGGTTGGTCATCACTTTCTGAGACCCCTTTAAAGGCCTGTTTGAGGGTCAAGACTTGGTTTTAGGGATCACACTGCAAAAAATGCTTTTCTTACTTAGATTTTTTGTCTTGTTTCCAGCCAAAATATCTAACAATTCTTAAATCAAGAAGGATTTTCTAGACAAGTAAAACTTATTGTCTTGTTTTCAGACAAAATATGTCAAAATTAAGTGAGTTTTTGCTTGAAACAAGCAAAATTATCTGCCAATGGGGTGAGAAAAATTATCTATCTTTCATCTTGAAATAAGATAATTTTTCTCACCCCATTGGCAGATTATTTTGCTCATTTCAAGCAAAAACTCACTTAAATTTGACGTATTTTTTCTGAAAACAAGACAAATATTTTTGCTTGTCTAGAAAATCCTCCTTGATTTAAGATTTTTTAGATATTTTGGCTGGAAACAAGACAAAAAATCTAAGTAAGAAAAGCATTTTTTGCAGTGCAGGTTATAATTGGGTAAAGGTTAGGCTTAACCCGCTGCGTTCTCAATACTCTGGCAATCTGATAATACCCAGAATATCAAAATCAACTGCAGGCGGCAGATCATTTTCTTACTTAGCACCGAAACTCTGGAACAATCTCCCTAATTCTGTTCGGGAGGCAGACACATTCAGTCAGTTTAAATCTAGACTAAAGACCCACCTCTTTAACCTGGCCTACACTTAACACATTTAATATTTCTAATATTCAAATCCGTTAAAGGATTGTTAGGCTGCATTAATGAGGTCAACCGGAAGCAGGAACACTTCCCATAACACCTGATGCAAGAAAAATGGCATCTATGCTAATATTGTCTGTCTCCTGCTTATTCCGTGGTCAGATCCAGTCTGTATCCTGATCAGTTGGTCACTGCAGTTCCTTGATCCAGTCCATATCCAGATGGTGGGTCAGTACATATAGACCCCCTCTACAGGTCTGTATGGGAGTATAAACTACTTGTTTATTGGTCAGAGGAGAACTGAGCCTGGTTTCTCCCAAGGTTTTTTTTCTCCATCAGTGTCACAGATGGAGTTTTGGTTCCTTGCCACTGTCGCAACTGACAACAACTAAACTGGGACAAACAATTTATTAATTTGGAGCTATTGATTAATTTCCTCAAACTAAAACTGTTTACAGTTTCTTTTTGAATTATTGATATATTACTTTCCCATTTGATACTGTAAAGTTGCTTTGACACAATTTGTATTGTAAAAAGCGCTATATAAATAAAGCTGACTTGACTTGGCTTAGTGTAAGGGTTTGGGTGAGGCACTTACTTCTGATGGGTAGGTTTAGGGTTAGGAGCTAGAGATTGCATTGTGTCAATGTGTGTCCTCACAATGGCTACATTTACATGCACCCAAATAATCCATTTGTAATTGGATTGACAGCTCAATCGGATTGAAAAACGTTCATGTAAACTCGATCGGAATGAAATTTCGAATTAATTGAATTAATTGGTTTATTCCTTTTCTAATCTGATCCAACAGCAAAAAATGACCATGTAAACGCTTGAATCTGACTACTTTCTCAATCGCATTTCTCAATGCTGATTTATGAATGTGTATGCCAACATGGCAAAAATAATGCTGAGCTCTGTCACGTCCATGGTTGTCTCCACAAGTGTGATTGATATGACATCACAGGCAGAGCGCCTGCGCAAACATTTCAATCGGAATGTATATAAAACACATACAAACTGATATTTGAATCAGATTACAATGTTAAGAGTACATGTAAACAGATCTGCAATCGGATTCAATTTATTCGGATTGACGAAAATTGGTGCATGTAAACATAGCCAATGATAGCTATACAGTGTGTGTGTGTGTGTGTGTGTGTGTGTGTGAACCTGTGAGTGTGTTTCCTCCTTTATAAGGCAGACGTTTAATGGCGTTGATCACAGCCTCTTTAGTGCTGTGAGTGTTCAGATGCCACTCAGTCCATGAATCCTTGCTGTGCAGCACCAAACCTGAACACACACACACACACACACACACACACACACACACACTCTTGCATATGTGGTTTACAGGGATTCTCCATAGGCGTAATGGTTTTTATACTGTACAAACTGTATTTTCTATCACCTCACACTAAACTACTGCCAGTTTCTGAATTTTAAAACAACACGGTTTAGTATGTAAACCTCATAAAGCATGTTCCCGTTGTAGTAGCCATTTCATTATACACATTTGTGTTGTTATAAACCATATATACAGTTGAGGTCAAAGGTTCACACCCCCTTTCAGAATCTTCAAAATGCATGGTATTGTTTATTTAGCACTGACCTGAATAAGATATTTCACATAAAATATGTTCACATATAGTCCACAAGAGAAAATAATAGCTGAATTTATCCTTGAACTCTTAATACTGTGTTGTTCTATGGTTTCCCAGCGTTTTTGTGTATTTGAACCCTTTCCGACAATGACTGTATGATTTTGAGATCCATCTTTTCACACTGAGGACAACTGAGAGACTCATATGCAACTATTACAGAAGGTTCAAACACTCACTGATGCTCCAGAAGAAGAAAAAACATGCATTAAGAGCCGGGGGTGATTTATTTTATTTATTTATTTTTTTTTTGCATTTGAAGATCAGGGTAAATTTGACTTATTTTGTCTTCTGAGAAGCTATGTATCTTCTGTAGCCTCTGAAGGGCAGTACTAAATGAAACAAACAGACAAACAAACATGATATTTTGGCAAAATAAGAAAAATGCATGTTTTTTCTTCTTCTGGAGCATCAGTGAGTGTTTGAACCTTCTGTAATAGTTGCATATGAGTCTCTCAGTTGTCCTCAGTGTGAAAAGATGGATCTCAAAATCATACAGTCATTGTTGGAAAGAGTTCAAATACACAAAAATGCTGGAAAAACAAAGAGCTGAAGGATTTTTCTGAAGAACAGCAGACAGTTGAACTGTTCAGGACAAACAAGGGACTCATGAACAACTATCACTAAACAAAAAACACAGCTGTGGGTCATTCAGGAACAACACAGTATTAAGAATCAAAGGGGATGTAAACTTTTGAACAGGGTATTTTTTAATAAATTCAACTTTTGTTTTCTCTTGTGGACTATATTTAAACATATTTTATGTGAAATATCTTATTCAGGTCAGAACTAAATAAACAATTCCATGCATTTTGTATGATCCGTCTTATTTTGCTAAAATAACTAACATTTTGCAGATTCTGTAAACTTTTGACCTCAACTTTAGTGAATCTAATCCAACACTGAACACTAAATCAGTTCTTCTCCTGTTGATCTAGTTGCATGTGTTGGGACTAAAGACACCCCAGACGTACCAATGCGTGTTTGCTCTGATCCAACAGCGAAGGCCTTGACAAACATTCCCAGAAAGCTCCTCACAGTTCTGAATTTCAAACGGCTGATGCTCCACGATCCGTCCACCAGAATCACGATATCAGCAACGGCTGGAGTTATACACGTGTGGATGTTCACTATAGAGACACAGATTTTATTACTTGTCAGATATTTTATTCACATCAAGCATTTTTTTATCCAGTATCTCAAAATATGCACAAAAATGCACTGATAAAAACCTGTATACTTGCTGGTTACAAATGCACAGATAAAATGTGAGATAAAATCAGTGTCAAAATCAGAGTTATTTACAATCACTAGGCTCCATTTCTCAATACATGGGTCACTTTTTCAAAACTCTTTACAAAACTATATGCTCTTTACAAAACTGATGAACTCAAGTTTAAAACTTAACACACTGGATAAGAAATCTGTTCCATTTCTACCATTAAATATTTTCCAAATCTAAAACATCAATTACTATCAAAACAATTAGATGTAGACGAACACCTACAGATTTTAGTCTCTTGATTTCATTACCTTAACATCACTACAATATTATACTGTACTGCAAACATGGACCATAACATCATTTTAGTCTTGTCAGAGGGAGAAAATGTCTTTCAGAAAGCACACTGGTCAAGCTCAGACTAGTATAAGATAATAATCTTCAGATCTCAGAGACCTGTGCAGGCATATGGGTAGCAATATTAAGTTCAAAATGTAACATGCAAAATGCAATGCAATATGTGACCCTGGAGTATATTTGTAGCAATAGCCAAAAATACATTGTATGGGTCAAAATGATTGATTTTTCTTTTATGCCAAAAATCATTAGGATATTAAGTAAAGATCATGTTCCATGAAGATATTTTGTCAA
>CM065131.1:38142500-38175000 GCA_033026305.1 Cirrhinus molitorella | reverse complement strand
GAGTGTTTTAAAGATGTGTCTCTTTAATTTGGATAAGACAGAGATGTTACTTATTGGACCAAAAACAGAATCTGTTAGATTACAATCTTCATCTAGACGGATGTACTGTTACTTCCTCAACAATTGGGTGTTATATTAGTCAGCAACTTCAAATGTTACAAAAACAGCATTCCTCCATCTTAGAAACATTGCCAATCCACAGAACATGTTCTGATGCAGAAAAGCTATAGTTCATGCATTGAGGTGGTTGTCCAGCATCTTCAATAAAAGCTAAAGGTTCAGTAGTCCAAAACACAGCTGCTAGAGTCATTAAAGTAACTACATGATTTGAATCGTACTGTACAATTTCTGACATATGGTCACCACTGATAAATTACTATCAATTGTAATGTAGAAACATGCATTTATTGCAAAGATGCTTTGCAACGACATGCATAGGAAAAAACAAACAAAAAAAAACAAAACAATAAAAGCATGAATTGCTAGTAAACACTAACTTAACACTATCACACACAGAAAACTTTGTGCCTTCACATAAAAAATACTTTGTTTACTTCATATTTATATTGTTTTTACAAATGACCAGCATCTGTAAACACACAACACAACTCATGGTCACATGTCAGTGCAAGTTCTGTCTTGTGGCAATAAGATAAGTTGCAGGTAATGAGATTTTTAGTTGAAAAAACACAATTTCATGCTCACCTGCTGTTAAAAACAAGTGGTCAGATCAAATGAGGTGAACGAATCCAGTGCAGTCAGAGCAAATGAAGACTGAAACACTTCTGAGAAGACAGGAACACAGATGAGATCCAGATCAACTGACTGAAAAAAAAGCTCCCCCCAAAAATAATTATTGCACTTTTGTGGATGATTTAGCAATATTCAGTTTCTGAGTGAAAAAAAAAAAAAAAAAAACTAAACATTATTTTTTGGATAATTACGTTAATATTTACTCAAAAACTAAGGCGCATGAGCTCAGATCAATGAGGCTTGTGATCGATCAGTGCCAAAAAGAATCACAAAACCTGTGCTGATTGAAAGAAATTACAACAAAATGACAACAAGTTTGAATCTGAGATTTGGTGATAATAAAGCACAATTAAAGCTGCAAGCAGCGATGAACGGGCCCTCGCACCCGGGCTCACTGCCGACCGGTGGCTTTAGGAACACAGCAAATGTTGACCAATTTATGCATTTAAAGTGGTAAATATAAATGACTGACATATTCCTTCTATATGCACCCAACTTCCTGCTGCCAGATGGTGGCGCTATCACTATAACTGGATATTGGCATGTAGGTGTCTTCAGGCCAGGACTCTTACCAAACATGTGAAGTTGGGTGCAGATCGGATATTGTTAGTTTAAGTTAGTGTAAAACAAGCTATTTCCTGTTTCCAGCAGGTGGCGCTATGATTGTAACAGAGTATTGGCCTTTAGATGTGTTCAAGTCAGGACTCTTATCAAACAAGTGAAGTTTGGGGCAGATCAGACACTGCCTGCCTGATTTACAGTAACTTCCTGTTTTCATTTCATTAATAGCATCCTTTAGCACTTAGTTAAGTGTTGCTAGCATGTTTTAGCATATGTATAACATGTTGCTAGCCTATTTTACACTTGCTGATGCTTTTTAATATGCTGCTAGGAGACCATAACAGTGTTAAACATGTTAGTTCCTGTTGCCAGCAGGTGGCGCTATGACTATGACTAAATATGGGCATGGACATGTGTTCAGGACATGACTGTTATTAAACGTGTGAAGTTTGGGGCAGATTGGACATTGTTTGCCTGAGTTACAGCAACTTCCTGTTTCATGGCGAAACATCAAAGTTTGTCAGGCCGCCAGGGACACGCCCTTCGACGAAAACTCAAGATCTTCGCAATTTAGCATCACAAAGGCCTTATGAACACACTCACCAAATCTGAAGATGATCCGATAAAAACTGTAGAAGGAGTTATACGAGGTCAAAAAATAAAAAATAAGTTAAAATACGAGGTCTGAAAACGGCAAAAACTGCACAAAAATCGCACAGGAAATTCAAAATAACGGACTTCCTGTTGGGTTTGGGATGTTGTGCCAGGAGACTTTTTTGTAGGGATTGGTGTGATACATTTTTTTCGTAATACAATTTCGGACACGTACGTGAAACGTAGCTCGAGGCGCACTCCGTTACAGTTTTATAGGTGGCGCTACAGAGCCATTTTGCTACAACCACTTCTGAAACCCATATCAGATGTAAATTTTCGCCAGTCCTGATGCGCGTGCAAAGTTTCATGAGTTTTCGAGCATGTTTAGGCCCTCTAAAATGCGATTCACTTTGGAGAAGAAGAAGAAGAATCAGAAGAATAATAATAAACAGAGCAATTCTGTTCACAACCTACAAGTGATTTTTAAAAGGCTGATAAATGCAGTCATTTTATTGCTTTTTGTCATATTATTATTATTTTTTAACCCTTTAATATACAATAAAAACCAAAAAATGTGACCTAAACACAAGCCTTCCTCCTGTGGCAGGAAATCATGGCCGGCACAGGAAGTGTGGTTGTGTCCGCACCACCATCAAAAGACTGACAGAGCTGCATTTTCTGCCAGAATACTAGTCTACAAAATACTTCGACATTCAGGGGAAGTGAATGAGTGAACTATGAGCGTCTGCGGCTCAGTGATTGATTACTGTTTACTAGTGCTCTTCTCATCATCTTACAACTTCTTTATACGCTGCATTTAACAATGAACAACATCACAGCAACATTATAGCAGTGTAATATATTCATTACAACATCTACTAATAAACTGAACGTTCACTTCAATGGTATGAGATGACTGGATGCTTTCAACTGATTTCCTATTGAAATATCAGCAACTGAACTGTAGCTCAAACTATTTCAAATCTAGTGAATTAAGCTACAAACTCCATCATAATGCACAATGTTTCCATCTGACATGTGTTTTGAGCTGCAGCTCGTCATATTAATGGAGTGTTTCACTAGTTAGCGGTCAACACTGCAAAAAATGCTTTTCTAGCTAAGATTTTTTGTCTTGTTTCTAGACAAAATATCTAAAAATTCTTAAATCAAGAAGGATTTTCTAGACAAGTAAAAATGATTGTCTTGTTTTCAGAAACAAGCAAAAATAATCTGCCAATGGGGTAAGCAAAATAATCTTATTTCAAGCAGAAGACTAGATTATTTTGCTTACCCCATTGGCAGATTATTTTGCTTGTTTCAAGCTAAAACTCACTTCATTTGAACTTCTTTTTTTCTGAAAACAAGACATTACAGTTTTTTTCAATCGCTAACAAGCGCTTACCCATACTTCAGATACTTTTTCTAAACTCTTAACACAGACTCACACCTACAAAACACAACTGGCCAAACTGATAATTTTCTTCTCAAAAATACATTTTGTTAAATATATACTAACTCTTCATTTCAAAATAGAACACATCTTTCTCTGCACACACTAACTTTACCAAAACACTGGAAATCTGACTCAAAATGAAATTATTCTGTCAAAGAATAACACTTGTTTTCACTTCACAAGGTACATGCAGTCAATCAAAGTACACCAGGTTTCAAAATACTGGCTATTGTTGACATTACAAAAACTGCATAGACTTTTATGTTTCAGTTTTACAGGTATTTGCATGCAAAACATGCAATCCACCGTTTTGACACTAAATTTCTTGGTTGGGAACTGTATGTCCACCTGTACAGTAATGTTCACATTCAAAAGCATTCCAGTAAAAAGCAAAAAAAAAAGTTTTCCTTTACTGTTTACTACAGGAGGTACAGTAGAACACGGTATGATAGAACAGAAAAAGTTTTACAGTATTGATTACAGTGAACAAAATACCCATGAAACACACAAGAGCATTCTTGAAAAAAAAACAACAACAGCAAAAAGCCCAGATATTAGATACAGTAATTTTGTGCTTTTTTTTTTTATTCCCCCCCCCCCATCCCCGATCTAAAAAAAAAAAAAAAAGCACAAAATTACTGTATCTAATCTCTGCAATCTTCAGGGTTAGGCCACATGTTTTCATCAACATCACATCTGATGTTATCCAAGGCGATGCACCTAGGATAAAACCGCCTGGTATGTCGGATCCACCCTTGGCAATCATCAACTGTGATGTCCCTGCAGCCAGCATCCATGGCTTCAAGGAGGGACATCTGGTCATGTGGCTGATAGTCATAAACCTTCCACCTCCATGCAGAAAAGAACTCCTCTATGGGGTTGAGGAAAGGTGAATAGGGTGGAAGGAAGAGACTTACCAGTCTTGGGTGGACTTCAAACCATGTTGTTATTGCTTGCGAATGATGGAAAGCCACATTGTCCCAGGTAATTATAAAGGTCCTCATGTTTTCACTCTCCTGATCCTGCTCTGGAACCAGGCGCTGGTGGAGATCATTGAGAAAGACAAGCAGGCGCTCGGTATTATAGGGTCCAACCTGACATCTGTGAAGGAGTAATCCTGCATTTGCAATTGCTGCACACATGGTTATGTTTGCCCCTCTCTGTCCTGGCACATCAACTGTGGCCCTTTTTCCAATTACATTTCGTCCACGTCGACGCCTTTTGGCCAGATTGAATCCTGCCTCATCTATGTATATGAATTCATGAGGGGCCTGGTTGGCCTCCAATTCCATAACTCTCTGAAACAAAGTTTATGTAAATCATGTCATTACTGTATACCATACTGTACTGTAACCTATTACTGTGTAGGTTACCTACTTGCAAAGTGCAAAGCTTATAGAACTGGACATTGAATTGAATATACACTATACCTGGACATATTGTCGTCGTAGCTCCTTGACTCTCTCACTGTTCCTCTCAAAGGGAACAGTGTAGAGCTGCTTCATCCGCACTCTGTGTTTGGACAATGTCCGCGTAATGGTTGTGAGGCTGATGTTATTGATATTGTCAAATATCTCATGATCCGCCACAATTCTAGTTTGAATTTCATGCAGTTTTATTGCATTATTTGCAACAACCATTTCTACAATGGCAAGCTCTTGATCATTACTGAGGAGCTTTCCTCTTCCCCCAGATGGTGGAAGACGTTGCATTCTTTAGAGGGACAAAAAAAAAAAAAAAAAAAATCAACATATGCATTACTGTATGATCATATTGACATGTCAAGTGAGAATAGAAACAATCCATGTAAAATGCAATACTTACCTGTTGGTTTGTTGAAAGATGCGTATAATGGAGGCAACCTTTGACCGCCTCAAATTGGGCTGCACTCTTTCACCAGCCTCTTTTAGTGAAAGACCGTGGTTGATTACATGGTCAATGATAGTGGCACGAATTTCATCACTGACTACTGTTCTTGCAGCCCTTGGAGTGCCACCACCACGCATTCTTACACCTCTACCTTGCCCTCTCCCTGGCCCTGCTCCTCTCACTGCATCTCTCCCTGGCCCTGCTCCTCCCTGCTCTTCTCCCTGCATCTCTCCCTGGGCCTGCTCTTCTCCCTGCATCTCTCCCTGGCCCTGCTCCTCTCCCTGCATCTCTCCCTGGGCCTGCTCTTCTCCCTGCATCTCTCCCTGGGCCTGCTCTTCTCCCTGCATCTCTCCCTGGGCCTGCTCCTCTCCCTGCATCTCTCCCTGGGCCTGCTCTTCTCCCTGCATCTCTCCCTGGGCCTGCTCTTCTCACTGCATCTCTCCCTGGCCCTGCTCCTCTCACTGCATCTCTCACTGGGCCTGCTCCTCTCACTGCATCCCTCCCTGGCCCTGCTCCTCTCACTGCATCCCTCCCTGGCCCTGCTCCTCTCACTGCATCCCTCCCTGGCCCTGCTCTTCTCACTGCATCCCTCCCTGGCCCTGCTCTTCTCACTGCATCTCTCCCTGGCCCTGCTCTTCTCCCTGCATCTCTCCCTGGGCCTGCTCCTCTCCCTGCATCTCTCCCTGGGCCTGCTCCTCTCCCTGCATCTCTCCCTGGGCCTGCTCTTCTCCCTGCATCTCTCCCTGGGCCTGCTCTTCTCCCTGCATCTCTCCCTGGGCCTGCTCTTCTCCCTGCATCTCTCCCTGGGCCTGCTCTTCTCACTGCATCTCTCCCTGGCCCTGCTCCTCTCCCTGCATCTCTCCCTGGGCCTGCTCCTCTCCCTGCATCTCTCCCTGGCCCTGCTCCTCTCCCTGCATCTCTCCCTGGGCCTGCTCTTCTCACTGCATCTCTCCCTGGCCCTGCTCCTCTCCCTGCATCTCTCCCTGGGCCTGCTCCTCTCCCTGCATCTCTCCCTGGCCCTGCTCCTCTCCCTGCATCTCTCCCTGGGCCTGCTCCTCTCCCTGCATCTCTCCCTGGCCCTGCTCTTCTCCCTGCATCTCTCCCTGGGCCTGCTCTTCTCACTGCATCTCTCCCTGGCCCTGCTCCTCTCCCTGCATCTCTCCCTGGGCCTGCTCCTCTCCCTGCATCTCTCCCTGGCCCTGCTCCTCTCCCTGCATCTCTCCCTGGGCCTGCTCCTCTCACTGCATCTCTCCCTGGGCCTGCTCTTCTCCCTGCATCTCTCCCTGGGCCTGCTCTTCTCACTGCATCTCTCCCTGGCCCTGCTCCTCTCACTGCATCTCTCACTGGGCCTGCTCCTCTCACTGCATCCCTCCCTGGCCCTGCTCCTCTCACTGCATCCCTCCCTGGCCCTGCTCTTCTCCCTGCATCTCTCCCTGGGCCTGCTCCTCTCCCTGCATCTCTCCCTGGCCCTGCTCCTCTCCCTGCATCTCTCCCTGGGCCTGCTCTTCTCACTGCATCTCTCCCTGGCCCTGCTCCTCTCCCTGCATCTCTCCCTGGGCCTGCTCCTCTCCCTGCATCTCTCCCTGGCCCTGCTCCTCTCCCTGCATCTCTCCCTGGGCCTGCTCTTCTCACTGCATCTCTCCCTGGCCCTGCTCCTCTCCCTGCATCTCTCCCTGGGCCTGCTCCTCTCCCTGCATCTCTCCCTGGCCCTGCTCCTCTCCCTGCATCTCTCCCTGGGCCTGCTCCTCTCCCTGCATCTCTCCCTGGCCCTGCTCTTCTCACTGCATCTCTCCCTGGCCCTGCTCCTCTCACTTCATCTCTCCCTGGCCCTGCTCCTCTCACTGCATCTCTCACTGGGCCTGCTCTTCTCCCTGGGCCCCTTGCTCTTACTCTTCCTCGTCCAGACATTACAGTGTTTGTCTTTTTCTGTTTCTGTTTCCAAAAACATCACTCCTCAAAGTCCTCCTTTTACTGTCTAAGCCAGACTGGAATCAGCTGTGGTTGGCCCAATTAACCCAACATAAATCAGCTGTGTGTCAATTATTCAATTGTTTGTTTATTACCAGCTGAGATATATTTTTTATATTGATATTGTTTTTGAACTGATATCATTGCAGAAGCAAAGGTTTTTATACTGTATCTAAGGTTGAGAATATTGTTTTTGCTATTGTGGGATGTTGTGTGTTAACATTCGTAAATACTACAAAAACAGTCCATAATTTTGTTGGGAGGTATAGCTTGTCTGTTAAGAAAATGTAAGCATTGTGGAAATGTGTTCACTGACTGCATATTGGGTGAAAACGACATGACATGTGTGAATGGTATGGCCACAAAAGACCGATGTTGTGCTAATTGTGTTTAGAGTTTTGAAAATGTGACAACTGGTTGGACAAACGCTTGTTAGCGACTGAAAAAAACTGCAACATGTACTTGTCTAGAAAATAATTCTTGATTTAAGAATTTGTAGATATTTTGTCTAGAAACAAGACAAAAAATCGAAGCTAGAAAAGCATTTTTTGTTTCCTCACCTCAATATGATCCTAGATTTGTGTTGGATGGAATGGAAATATGGATATTTTATTTGTAAACATCATACTTTTTTAGCTTTATTGTCCATTAATGTAAAAAAAAAATATATAGCAATGTAAGTCAGTAGTAGTACTGACAGTGTCGTGTAAACATGACTGAAGATGCAAAAAGAGGAATTGATAAACCGAATAAACTGAGCAAGTCATTTATGCTGGAACCACTCCGATTGATTCAAACTGGCGATTCACTAGCAAAAAACAGATCATTCATTTTAAAATTGATGGAAGAAAGGGGCTTTTCAAACTCTCAATCAGTTGCAAAGTGATTTACTGTTTCAAAGCCCTCCATTCAGATTGTGTATCTCGAATCATTTGATTTAGATCGAACTTCAGAGTGGGTTTGCAAATCATTTGATTCTGATCGGGACTTCAGAGCGGTTTTAGTGAATCGTTTCATTTAGATCTGAACTTCGGAGGGTGTATCGTGAATCTTTTTTCAGATTTTGTTTTTTTATTATTATATTATATTATATTATATTATATTATATTATATTATATTATATTATATTATATTATTAGTGTGTGCTCAAGGATAGCAGTACTTGCACCGAGCTTCCTGATGCACTTCCATTTTCAATTTAATGTTATTTTAATAAATCACACAATAAATAATTATGCATGCACTGTAAAAAAATAAATAATAATAATAATAATAATAAATAAATAAATAAAAATAAAAAATTGTTTCAACTTAAAATTATTTGTTAGCCCACTGACTTATTTTTAGTTTAGTCAACTAATATATTTAAATTGTCACTTAAATTAACATTAAGTAGCTTAATATTTTAAGTTGACTAAACAAAAAAAAAAGACCAGGGGATAACAAATTATTTTAAGTTGAAACAACATTTTTAAACCTTTTTTTTTTTTTTTTTTTTACAGTGTGGCTCTAGCATCACTGGTTCAATATTCAAGGAATGCATGATAATGGTAAGTTGCTTTGGATAAAAATGCATCAATGTAAATGTAAAATATAACACTCACCTGCTGTTAAAACATAGGCACGAACGGGAAAATCAGCTGAGGTTAATGAATCTACACTGTAAAATACAATTTGTTGAGTCAACTTAAAATAATTTGTTACCTGGCTGCCTTAAAGTTTTAAGTTCAGCCAACTTGAAAAAAGTTTAGTCAACTTGAAATGTTATGCTCTTAAGTGACAGCTTAGATATTTGAGTTGATTCAACTTAAAATTTTAAGGCAGTCGAGTAACAAACACAGCTGTTTAACAAGTTTAGTCAACTCAAACATCTAAGTTGTCACTTAACTTAGTACAACGTAACATTTCAACTTGATTGAACTTATTTGAGTCGTCTGAACTTAACATTTTTAAGCAGCCGGGTAAATTATTTTAAGTTGACTCAACAAATTGTGTTTTGTATTTTCAGTGTATAGAGCTCTTTGAGCGGTGATGAATCTTTCCTCAGATAAAGTCACCTCTCTGAACTCTAACTTCATGGCAAAAACAACAGAAAGCAGGAGACAAAGTGAAAGCATATAGATTTATTGAATAGACATAGTTGTGTGTCTGTTGGCATTGAACAGGTGTTTCAAACTGGAGAATCTCCATTCTGATGGAAACATCTCATCATCTCTCAGGTGGATTTATGGAGACGATTACAGAGAAATTCTCACAAACGCAAATCCTTGAGACACTTTACACAACACAACATGACACACTGAAAGCCCAAACCCAAACAGAGAGATGGAATAAAAGAAAAGCAGAAAAGTGAGTAATAAATCAAATGCACTGTGATTATTCTAAATGGACTCTTATCAGATTCAAATGTTTTGTATGGGCCTTTATATCCTGAACAGCAAATTTAACAGCGAATGTATTCATGCATTCACTGAGCTTCTCATATATAAACTCGTCAAATCTGTCATTAATGAGATCACACCACTTAGAATAAAAGAGTGAACACATGATTTGACTAATTTCCTCACTCACGCTCATTTGTTTTAGCCGTGTCTTTATTTTCTCAGCCTGTTCTTTTCCAAATATTTTAAACTCATCTGATGTCATTTCATCAGTAGGAAATTCGATTTTGACTTTATGTAGACAATAGATGAACTTCCTGCTTTTTTCATCTGTTATTTTCTTAATTTCTGTCGTGATATACTTTTTGATGGTTGAACTGTTTTTAATTTTTAATTTCTCAACGTCTCCTTTTAAACATTTAAATTTTGATCGACGGTGTTGTTTGATCATCTTTTCTTTTAACTCTAATAGTCTACTGCTAATTAAAGGATCTTGATCACGGCTCAGTATCTTTAGCTCATTTTCTATATTCCCTGATATACCAAAAATGTCCTGGAAGACGATGTAAACCTTTATGTTATGATGATGAAACATTTTTTCAGAAAAGTGAGCTAGCTGGATCATACAAGGATCATGATCTTTTCTGCTTAAACAGGGACTGTATTTTGTAAATATATAGATGTCCTTTATCGTGTGCTCTTTGCCTTCAGTTGTTTCTTCTATTTGCCAAATGCATTGATCTTCAGTGTGAATTATATCAGGAAGCTTCGTCTTGGTTTTGGAAACATTTTCTGGTTTAAAGGGTCCGAATAATATAGGTGGTCCTGTTTCACATTCAGCCACTGCAAATCCAGACTGGCTGCAAATTAATTGATTTTTATCTAATTCTAAATACTTGATTAACTGCGAAATTTTAGAAGATATATTCAGATTTTTGGAAAAAGTAGAATATTTCAGAAAGAAATAGTAATAAAAATAAGAAGAAAAAATCCGTTCGATTAAAATTTTAATGCTTTTTTGCCTCTCACTCAAATCAACAATCTTGATGTTGTCATTTTCATCTCTGCTGATCCACGGCCGTGGCCATGGCTCCAACAACCTGACAAAACATTAAGAGTGAAACCAAATACACCATAAATGCACCAATGATTGTAGATGAGACCATTCATTTAAGGTGAGACACTGCAGGCAAGTAGGGTAAAAACTAATAGTTATCACCTTACTTGATTACACTGATCATTGCAAATATTTTTTGTATTACAAGTTATCTAAAATGTTAGGTTTAAATATGCAAATAAACATTGTTTATTGAAATATGCACTCATTTGCATATATTTCTACAAAAATCTAAGTCAGTTTCAAACTTCTTGTTTATTTTATTATTTATTTATTTATTTATTTATTTTTTGCATATTAGAGTCAATTACATTTTTTGCAGAGGGAATCATTTTGCCACTCCATAATTTAGAAAATACTATATATTTTTTTTTACAATTTTTGGAGGGAATAACATTTTGTACATAATCAAACAAATTAAATATGAACAAATCCCTCTGTAAAAACCTTCAGGATATAAACAGGATAAAAATGTAAAGTTTGCTGTGTGTATCTTTTTTTTTTTTTTTTGCTATAAAATGGGTAGGTTTGGGTTAGGAGGTCTAAAAATCTAAATCGCTTATTAATAAAATGATTAAAGTGAATATTTGCTATAAAATGGGTAGGTTTTGTTTTGAAGGTAGGTTAAGGAGTTGAAAAACCTAAATCGCTTATTGATAAAATTATAAAAAATGCATTGATACAGGTATATAAAAGATGCGTAAGTATTTTATATTTTTAGCTAAAAACGTAGCGATTTGTACATTTTAAACATTGAAATGTGTACACTGCAAAAATGCTTTTCTTACTTAGATTTGTTGTCTTGTTTCCAGCCAAAATATCTAAAAAATCTTAAATCAAGAAGGATTTTCTAGACAAGTAAAAATGTTTGTCTTGTTTTCAGAAAAAATATGTCAAAATTAAGTGAGTTTTTGCTTGAAACAAGCAAAATTATCTGCCAATGGGGTAAGAAAAATAATATTATTTCAAGATGAAAGATAGATAATTTTTCTCACCCCATTGGCAGATCATTTTGCTTGTTTCAAAAACTCAATTTTGACATATTTTGTCTGAAAACAAGACAATAAGTTTTACTTGTCTAGAAAATCCTTCTTGATTTAAGCATTTTTAGATATTTTTGCTTGAAACAAGACAAAAAATCTAAGTAAGAAAAGCATTTTTTGCAGTGTATACATTTGTACGTTTTAGCACCAATAGAAACATACAAAATTTACAGTTGTGCTTGTAAACGTTACGTATAAACAATGAGACCAGGCTGAATCTCAAGTCAAATAGAGTTTCGAAGAAGTGTGTTAAAAAAAAAGTCACAGATCATCCTGCATTTAACCCCTTAATTGTCACCGTCCTAAGTTTACTTCACCATTTTACAAATAAATCCTAATCTAATCATGACAAACTATATATCGTTGGAAATGTCTAAGACTCCTAAATAGATATTCTACCGTTTTTTTGTGTTACAAATGATGTAGGAAAAGTAATAGATTAATTTATGACACAAGTGCACCTCATAAATTTACTTCATAACAGGAGTGTTGACCTTTCTCACAAAAATAATAACTTCGTTGCCTTTTTATCATGCTTTAGATCACTTGAAAACTTAAAATCTCAAAGTTCATCCTTTGAAAACCATTTTAAAATCAGACATTGCATTATCATGGAAATTGTACATGAAAATCATATTACAAAATGTTTTTGTTCATGAATTATAAAAAATTACATTTGGATAGTGCACTTTCATGCCTATGTTCACAATAAAGTGAATATTTGCTATAAAATGGGAAGGTTTTGTTTTGAAGGTAGGTTAAGGAGTCGAAAAATCGAAATCGCTTATTGATAAAATTATAAAAAAATGCGTTGATATGAATATATAAAAGATGTGAAAATATTTTACGTTTTTTAGCTAAAAATATGTAGCGATTTGTTTGTTTTAAACATTGAAATGCATATAAATTTGTACGTTTTAGCACCAACAGAAACATACAAAATTTATATTTGTGCTTGTAAACATTACGTATTAGTTTTGAACTTTCTCACAAAAATACTAACTTTGTTGCCTTTTTATCATGCTTTAGATCACTTGAAAACTTAAAATCTCAAAGTTCATCCTTTGAAAACCATTTTAAAATCAGACATTGCATTATCATGGAAATTGTACATGAAAGTCATATTACAAAATGTTTTTGTTCATGAATTATAAAAAATTACATTTGGATAGTGCATTTTCATGCCTATGTTCACAATAAAGTGAATATTTGCTATAAAATGGGAAGGTTTTGGTAAAATTATAAAAAATGCGTTGATATGAATATATAAAAGATGTGAAAATATTTTACATTTTTTAGCTAAAAATATGTGGCACTTTGTACGTTTTAAACATTGAAATGCGTATACATTTGTACGTTTTAGCACCAATAGAAACACAAAATTTATATTTGTGCTTGTAAACATTACGTATTAGTTTTGACCTTTCTCACAAAAATACTAACTTCGTTGCCTTTTTATCATGCTTTAGATCACTTGAAAACTTAAAATCTCAAAGTTCATCCTTTGAAAAGCATTTTAAAATAAGACATTGCACTATGATGGAAAATGTACTTCAAAATCATATCACAAAATGTTTTTATTCAGGAATTGTAAAAAAATAAGTTTAAATACTGCATTTTCACATCTGTGTTCAAAAATGACCATTAGTGATAATTAAAGGGCTAAAGCAGTGGATGTGGACAGAATCAGCTTGTATTATGTGCCATCTTACCTTCTCAATTTAAGTAGCAATGTTTTAATCTAAAACAGAAAACACAAACCAGATCCAACTGTTAGCATGATTTTTTATGTTAATGTAAACCTCAAACATAGTAGAAAAGAGCACCAGTCACACTGCAAAAAATGCTTTTCTAGCTTAGATTTTTGTCTTGTTTCTACAAAATATAAAAAAAATTCTTTAAGAATTATTTTCTAGACAAGTACATGTTAATGTCTTGTTTTCAGAAAAAAGAAGTCAAAATTAAGTGAGTTTTTGCTTGAAACAAGCAAAATAATCTAGTCTTCTGCTTGAAATAAGATTATTTTTTTTACCCCATTGACAGATTATTTTGCTTGTTTCAAGCAAAAACTCACTTAATTTTGACTTCTTTTTTCTGAAAGCAAGACAATATTTTTTACTTGTCTAGAAAATCCTTCTTGATTTAAGAATTTTCAGATATTTTGTCTAGAAACAAGACAAAAAATCTAAGCTAGAAAAGCGTTTTTGCAGTGCATTATTATGCTACTGTAAATGTAAAGAGTTAAAGACTCACCATGGCTCTTCTCGCAGATGTACCTGGGGCAGGAGGACCCAGGATACTCTGGAAGTTGTGTCCTGTTAGATGGAGGTCTTCTGTATGGTGGTCTACAGTAAAGTCGCTCTCAGCAAACGGACTTGTGCAGTCTGTCAGATTTACCTTGTTAGTCCTCCTGCCCCAGCTCTTGATGTTATATTTTTGGATCCTTTCTTCCTTAAAGCAGTTGGTTCGGTGTATGTGTTTGTGGCAACGCTGGTAAACGTCTGCTCATTTATAATCTGATTTGGCCCATCCCTTTGAGGTGTGGCTTTTCAGGTTAGACAGAAAATCAATGATGTCACAAACCTGACCAAAACTGTAACCAAAGTCCAGCTAACTCGGCATTGTTTCTGTTTCCTGTAAAGTGAAACTAACACACCTGTTACTTTAAACATCTTTTCTCTAATGATAGAAGGAATCTGCTGATCATCAGGTTCACTGCAAAAAATGCTTTTCTAGCTTAGATTTGTTGTCTTGTTTCCAGCCAAAATATCTAAAAATTCTTAAATCAAGAATTATTTTCTAGGCAAGTACATGTTATTGTCTTGTTTTCAGAAAAAAGAAGTTCAAATTAAGTGAGTTTTTGCTTGAAACAAGCAAAATACTCTAGTCTTCTGCTTGAAATAAGAGTATTTTTCTCACCCCATTTGCAGATTATTTTGCTTGTTTCAAGCAAAAACTCACTTAATTTGAACTTCTTTTTTCTGAAAACAAGACAATAATTTTTACTTGTCTAGAAAATCCTTCTTGATTTAAGAATTTTTAGATATTTTGTCTAGAAACAAGACAAAAAATCTTTGCTAGAAAAGCATTTTTTGCAGTGTTTGGTCTGTTGTGATCCTTATATCAGTCAAAGAAAAAACAGTTCAACAAATGTGACCCTGGACCACAAAACCAGTCATAAGGGTCAATTTTTCAAAATTGAGATTTACACATCACCTGAAAGCTGAATAAATAAGCTTTCCATTGATGTATGGTTTGTTAGGATAAGACTGGCCGAGATACAACTATTTGAAAATCTGCAATCTGAGGGTGCAAAAAAATAAAATATTGAGAAAATCGCCTTTAAAGTTGTCCAAAGTTGTTCTTAGCAATGCATATTACTAAACAAACATTAAGTTTTGATATATTTACAGTAAGAAATTCACAAAGTATCTTCATGCAACATGATCTTTACTTAATATCCTAATGATTTTTGGCATAAAATAAAAATCTATCATTTTGACCGATGCAATGTATTTTTGGCTATTGCTACAAATATACCCCAGCGACTTAAGACTGGTTTTGTGGACAAGGGTCACATATTTGCCTCTTTTTTTTTTTTTTGCTTTTTCACTAAAACATTCTACAGTCCTAGTTCAAGTCAGTCAAGTCAAGTCAAGTTTATTTGTATAGCGCTTTTCACGAAACAAATCGTTTCAAAGCAGCTTAACAGCAAATTAAAAGTTTGTACAATAATTAAAGTTTGTACAATAACGTTTGTTAAATTAGAATTTGTACAATAATTAAAGTTTGTACAAATTGTATAATGTTAACATTAATGATTATATGTTGCAATCAAATCACTGTAGTAAAAATCGGTAGTGATGTATGGTGTTTCAGGGCTGATATCATCTAAAGTCCTCCAAGGGGTTGGCATCATCATCTCTTCTTCGGTGCTCCTGATCCAGACTGTAGCTTGTGTTATTCCTAGTTACCACAGGATGTCAATCCCGTGGCAGAAACAGAGAACAATAGGAACATAATTAGCGTAGCTGCTGTTCAAACCAAGCAAAAGGATTTGTTCAACCAAAGCTAAGGATTCATAATGTGCAATTGATCAGATATAACAGCAGTAAAAGATTATGAGATGCGTTATGTGAATGCTTGGCTAAAAAGATGTGTCTTTAATCTAGATTTAAACAGAGAGAGTGTGTCTGAACCCCGAACATTATCAGGAAGGCTATTCCAGAGTTTGGGAGCCAAATGTGAAAAAGCTCTACCTCCTTTAGTGGACTTTGCTATTCTAGGTACTACCAAGAGTCCTGAGTTTTGCGACCTTAGGGAGCGTGATGGATTGTAGCGAGGTAGAAGACTAGTTAGGTACGCAGGAGCTGAACCATTTAGGGCCTTATAGGTAAGAAGTAGTATTTTATAGTTGATACGGAACCTAATAGGAAGCCAGTGCAGAGACTTTAAAATTGGGGTAATATGGTCATATTTTCTTGACCTGGTAAGGACTCTAGCAGCTGCATTTTGGACTAACTGCAGCTTGTTTATTGAAGATGCAGGACAACCACCTAGCAATGCATTACAATAGTCCAGCCTAGAGGTCATAAATGCATAAACTAACTTTTCTGCATCAGAAACAGGTAACATGTTTCGCAGCTTGGCAATGTTTCTAAGATGGAAGAATGCTGTTTTTGTAACATGGGAAATATGATTTTCAAAAGACAAGTTGCTGTCTAATATAACACCCAGACTTTTGACTGTAGAGGAAGCAGAAGTACATCCATCTAGTTGCAAATTGTAATCCAAGAGATTTTGTGTATTAATTTTTGGTCCGATAAGTAATATCTCTGTCTTATCTGAATTTAATAGGAGAAAATTATTGGTCATCCAGTCTTTTACATTTTTAACACACTCTGTTAACTTTGATAATTTAGAAGTTTCATCTGGTCTTGTTGAGATATATAGTTGAGTATCATCAGCATAACAATGGAAACTAATTCCATAATTCCTAATAATATTGCCAAGGGGCAACATGTATATTGAGAAAAGCAGAGGACCTAGGACAGATCCTTGTGGCACTCCATACTTTACTGGTGATAATTGAGAAGACTCCCCGTTTAAGTAAACAAAGTGGTAGCGATCAGACAGGTAGGATCTAAACCATCTTAAAGCCTGCCCTTGAATACCTGCATAGTTTTGTAGTCGATCTATTAGTATGTCATGGTCTATAGTGTCAAACGCAGCACTAAGGTTCAGTTCAGAATCTCAATGTTCTCTTCAAATGAAATTTGATCACAACAAAAAAGGCTTTGTCCAGTTCAAAGCCTTAAACGACTTTTATTAGTGAAAGGTGACATGATTTGATACTGAATCTCTCTCTAAAATTATTTTAAAAATGCAATCTCAGGCACCAGGGCAACACTTTGGTTTAAGGAACAGTTCTCACACTGCAAAATGCTTTTCTTACTTAGATTTTTTGTCTTGTTTCCAGCCAAAATATCTAAAAATTCTTAAATCAAGAAGGATTTTCTAGACAAGTAAAACTTATTGTCTTGTTTTCAGACAAAATATGTCAAAATTAAGTGAGTTTTTGCTTGAAACAAGCAAAATTATCTGCCAATGGGGTGAGAAAAATTATCTATCTTTCATCTTGAAATAAGATTATTTTTCTCACCCCATTGGCAGATTATTTTGCTCGTTTTAAGCAAAAACTCACTTAATTTAGACTTCTTTTTTCTGAAAACAAGACAATAATTTTTACTTGTCTAGAAAATCCTCCTTGATTTAAGAATTTTTAGATATTTTGTCTAGAAACAAGACAAAAAACCCTTGCTAGAAAAGCATTTTTTGTTTTTATCGTGATTTTCTTTAGCTTTTTATTTTAGTAAATTAGCGAAAATTTCAACCCAACTTCTTTCATGTGGTCATTATAGGGTATTGTTTGTAGAATTTTGAGGAAAATAATCCATTTAATCCATTTTGGAATAAGGCTGGAACAACAAAATGCGGAAAAAGTGAAGCGCTGTGAATACTTTCCGGATGCACTGCATCTTTGACAACAACTAAATTGGGGACAAGCAACTTATTAATTTGGAACTATTGATTAATTTCCTCAAACTAAAAATGTTTAAAGTTTCTTTTTGAATTATTGATATATTACTTTCCCATTTGATACTGTAAAGTTGCTTTGACACAATTTGTATTGTAAAAAGCGCTATATAAATAAAGCTGACTTGACTTGACTTTGGCTCATGGATTTTCGCGCCGCCAGCGTTTCGTTTCATTTGAAAGGGCCTATCATTGTGCTTTATCATGCATGAGGTCATATTACAGCATACAGCTTCATTTCACCTCCATAAACATGACATTAACAATATTTAATAGTGGTAATAAAAATGTGTAGTAAGAAGTTTACAACACGAGTGTGGATCATAGTTCATAGTTGGGACTGGAGCAAGTTTGTTTCACGTTTTTGACCACATTTCATATTCTTTCATTCTTTAAACATTAACCAGCAGCGTGTATGCGCACTTATCATGTCTCCTTCAAATGAAATATGTCAAATAAAGACACCGATGCAGTCCACAGTGGATTATTGTGAAACGGCAAACAATGAAATAGATGCAAAATTCAAAGAAGAGCAAACAAAACATAACTGTGCCTTTATTCTTTCTGTTTTAAACTGAGGTGTGTCATTTGTTATAAGAATGTAGTGCTGGTAAATGAGAAAATATTGTATTATTAGAATTTTTAAACATTCTTCTCCAAAATCTCTGCTTATTTTTTTATATAATAATTTGCACTGCAAAAAATGCTTTTCTAGCTAAGATTTGTTGTCTTGTTTCTAGACAAAATATATAAAAATTCTTAAATCAGGATTTTCTAGACAAGTAAAAATTATTGTCAAATGAAATTTGATCACAACAAAAAAGGCTTTGTCCAGTTCAAAGCCTTAAACGACTTTTATTAGTGAAAGGTGACATGATTTGATACTGAATCTCTCTCTAAAATTATTTTAAAAATGCAATCTCAGGCACCAGGGCAACACTTTGGTTTAAGGAACAGTTCTCACACTGCAAAATGCTTTTCTTACTTAGATTTTTTGTCTTGTTTCCAGCCAAAATATCTAAAAATTCTTAAATCAAGAAGGATTTTCTAGACAAGTAAAACTTATTGTCTTGTTTTCAGAAAAAATAAGTCAAAATTAAGTGAGTTTTTGCTTGAAACAAGCAAAATAATCTACCAATGGGGTGAGAAAAATTATCTTATTTCAAGATGAAGACTAGATTATTTTGCTCACCCCATTGGCAGATTATTTTGCTTGTTTCAAGCAAAAACTCACTTAATTTTGACTTCTTTTTTTCTGAAAACAAGACATTAACATGTACTTGTCTAGAAAATAATTCTTGATTTAGGAATTTTTAGATATTTTGTCTAGAAACAAGACAACAAATCTAAGCTAGAAAAGCATTTTTTGCAGTGTGTCAGAACATTTTTGATTTGCTCATGATAGCTGTTAGTGCAACACCAATTACAGAAAACTTGGGACGTTTTGTGAAATGCCATCAAATCGAGAATATGTTATCTGTTCATTCTCTTCACCCTTTATTTAATTGACTAATGTAGAAAAATAAAAAGTGTTTTCAGTGGCCAACTTTTATTTTATTTTGTAAACATGACCGGATTTTGATTTTCATGGCTGCAACACACTCCAAAAAACTTAGGACAGAAGCAAAGTAAAAGTGAAAAGGTAACAGAATATCCAAAATAAACTGTTTTGAAACAGTTCACAGTAAGCAGGTGAATTTAGCTCTTTCTCCATTTACCACATAACATTCAGGGAATCCAAAGAAAGTCTGTGTAGGGCAAGGCAAGACACCTAAAAGGTAAATGTGCATGACCTCAGATGCGCAAGTGCAAGTAATTTATCATATGAAACTTTACTTAGTGATATTCAGCGCCAGTTTATCAGGAAGTGATGATGTTGTTCTCTTTGACTCGGATGGAAATGGTGCTTTATTCGCAAACGTTTACTGCAATATTCCAGTTATGCGCAGTTAAATTTGCATCCTTGGAAAAAATAGCTATCGGTTGCTAAACTGTTAAATAAAGTGACTCAATGTCCAGAAGCGGGTTATTTTCGTTTAAAAAAAAAAAAGTCTGCAATTTGTTGATTGAAGTGTAGGTGAAATATTAATGTTGATGGCAACATTGTTTTATGTTAACATTTCAGCTGCATTTTCAGTTTTTCAACAACAGTTATGTAGAGTCAACATTATTATAATTTATTTAATTTAAAATGTATTTTTCTTCATTAACCGAGGGTGAATATGTGATGTTGGTTAAATGATTTGTTGAAACATCCCCATTGTTTCAGCTTTGTGACTTAAATTCAATGGTGTTAGTGTTGATGCATTGTTTCAGTGGTTGCTTGCTTCCTGGGAAATGAAAGAAACACTGCACAACAACAATAATAGAGCCACATTTATTTAAACAACAGATTCCAAAACATTCCATTTTTATTCCAAATATTCTAATTTTCAAGAATCACACAAACAATATCAAAAGAATGTTCCATTTCTGTCAATTTAATTTTCCTACGGAAATCACAAACAGCTATTTTTTGAAGAAAGCAACTAGTTTGCTTTTTTAAAAAATTGCTGGATGCGTCTTCCACTTTTTTAGCCCACCATGGAAAGTAAACATTTTTCAGATATTCGTAGATTTCTTCAAAAATATTTGCATAGCTAATTTCAGATAAAAGCATGTGTATTTTTTTCATGCATTCCTCAAACCTTTCCAAACCATGTTTTTCGAAATCACCAAATGTTTTTTCTAAATTGTCTGTTAGAAATAAATCTGATACAATATTTTCTCTGATTTCAGTTTTGGATATTTTCAAAAAAAAATGTGCTAATTTAAATTTTGGTTTTTTGGTCTTGCTTTCAGTATCTTTCATTGAAAATGTTTGATTTTCTATTTCTGGAATAATTCGTTTGTAAATTGGGCTTATTAAGTCCTTGTCAATTACTTCAATATTAGTTGTTTTTTGGGGTGGGTTATTAATTACATCTTTGCTTCCCAATGTTTGTGACTCAAAATGATAAATGCACTGTTTAATAGGGCATTCCGGCAAATGTTTCTCATACGGACCGCTGAAACCCCAGGGTTTAATATATCCAATTGTTGATTTTATGCCATGCTTTTCATATATCATATTTAGTAGAGCAGCACAAGCAATCATGCAGGGCACATGGTTGTACCTCAACAAACATGGGCTATTTGTAGTAAAGATATATATTTCTGAATAACAACAGTCATCCTTATAATAGATTTCTAATAGTTGTTCAATTATTTCATCTTCAGTATGCTTTCCTTTTGAGAGAGGAAACACACTTTTTTTTTCTTTCCATCTATCCATGTCAAACAAACCATCTTTTTTTCTACAAAACATGAATGCAAGCTGACCCCCGGATTTAATATCATCCTTATATTTTTTATTAAGATAACTGAAAAATATATTAAAATTATCATTAACTTCTTTTTCAACATGTTGAGAGTTTGATATATTTTTGTAAGTTATAAAATCTTGATTTTGATCGATTGTTTTTATCAAATATTTTAAAGATGTTATTCTATTACAACAGTCTTTATACAAGATTCCAAAATCAGTAATTTTTAGAATAAAATCTTCATCCATCTCCTCACTAGATGCCGTTCTTGAAACAGATCTGTTAAAAAAATGTACAAAAAATAAATAAACAGCAAAATTTTATGCATGCAGGCACGTCATACTTAATCATTCTTTTAAAATGTTATACAGTTTAGGAAAATGATCATAAATATATAGTTGCATGTAAAATCGCTATCTTAATGTACTTTTACACACTTGCAGAATCTGTCTATATGTGAAAATACCTGTTAGTTGTGAGTAGTTGGTATGTTTGAAAAGATAGATCTTTGGAAGTTTCTCTGGAAATCATAAAGGGATTATTTTAAAAACCCATGCACATTTATTTATTTATTAATGTTTTTAGTTGGAATATTTTTTTTATTGCTCAAGTATTACATACAATTATATAATTATTAAATTACATTAAATTTCTATTATTTTTAAGATCTGAATTGAAGTTGTTTCATAATTGTCCTCTTTTTAGAGCCGCTTTAGAGCAGAACTGAACTTAGTTTGCATTATTGACACTATTTTCCTGTTCAATACTCTAGAGCTGCTTTGTGTTGTAAAAGTGCTCAACCTCAATTGTAACTTCATCTAAATCATATAAGATCAATTGGTAACTCCCCCCCTCCTGAGCCCCCACCCAAGCCCCCCCATGTTTCTGTTTTTGGCGCGAGGTCGCGCCTTCCGGGAGGGGGGGAGTTATGTCAGGTTTTGGGACTCTTTTGTTGTGTTTTCTGTTGGTTCAGTCCTGTTTTAGTTTGGTTTCCTCCACTTCCTTTTTGTCCTTATTTGGTTTTGTTCCTGTCCCTCCCCTAATTATGTCATTATTAGTTAATCACGATCACCTGTCTGTGTCTCGTTACCACCCTGTTTAAGTTGGATTCTGTTCAGTGTTTGGTTATCCGTTCTCGTCTTTTGTGTGCGTGTCTCCATTGCCTGTCTCCTTTGTGGATTTATTGTGGATTTAGTTATTAAAAGACTTGTTTTGTATCTGAGCTCGACCTCGTACTCCTCGTTTGTTCTCCCGCCCAACACGACACGTGACACATGTCCCAATGTTAGTCAAAGGTCTAATTAGTTGAAGACTAATCAGCAAATTATTTGCATAAAATATTAATACCATAATATAGCACTGTCCTGGTGGAGAATGGTGCTAAACCATATAATCGAGGATGATAAATGTAGAAAAATACTTGATAATTGAAAAAAACTAAAAGATTTCTGCTTGTTCATTTTAAATCCCTAAATGAATTTAGCAGCAATGCAGATCATCACTGAGAAGTGACATGTGATAACTAAGAAATTAAGAAACTATGATATTGAAGAAATGATACTGTAGTTAAAAAAAAGAAAAACATGTTGTGATGCTACTAACACCAGCAGATAAACTGTAACCCTGTTTCATTTACTGTATTACTTACTGTATTAATTACTTTCCTCCCCCGAGTATTAAGTTGCATTTTGGACTCCAATACCCATCACCCCGTATGTAACGAAGGAGTCATAGGCGTGTGGATCCATTTGCAAACTTTATTCTCAGAAATAATCATAACAGACAGGCGGTCCGAGGCGATCGCCTCGGACCGATATGTTATGTTTCACAGAGGGCGATCGCCTCGGACCGCCTGTCTGTTATGATTATTTCTGTTATTATTGCCCTCTGTGAAATCCTCAGTATCAAACAAACCCCCGCACCACAAAGCATGGTCAATGTAATCTGAGAAACATGAGTACCTGCGCGGCACTCCGCCTGCAGCGGCCATCTTACGCAGTGTAACCTGGATAAATAGACCAGCATTACGCAATTTCCTCGTGAAGTTTTGATTTGCCACGGCCATCAGTTCTGAGCATTTCCCTTGTGTTTTCCCTTTTGTTGACGAACTCGGACTGCTTACTAGTGTGTGAACAAACTCTGCCAGCCTACCGACCCCCTTGCATGTTTCTCGGATTACTCTTGTCTGCTCGCTGCCGGCCCCGACACCCCGCCTGGACTTCAGCTCTTCTCTGGCTTGCCTTCGACACACCTGTTTGCTCCTATCGACCCTGCTTGTCCGATTCTGTGTCTCCAATAAAGCGTTGCATATGGATCAAAAGCCTATCGGCCCGTCATTACACTGACAAATAGAAGCACTTCTTATAACATAAACACTTTTTTTACATAGAAAAAAGTCTTATTTTACAGTTTAAATATCTAAACAATCGTAAAACCAATATCTGCCAATTGACTCTCAACCACGTTCTCCTCACGTTCTTCTCACGTTCTCTCCCCACATTCTTCTCAACCACCAGGTTCTCAACCACGTTCCTGGAGCCCCCCCAACACTGCATGTTTTCCATGTCTCCTTAATCAAACACACCTGATTCAGATAATCATCTCATTAGTAGAGACTCCAAGACCTGAAATGGGTGTGTCAGACAAAGGAGAGATGCAAAATGTGCAGTGTTGGGGGGCTCCAGGAACGTGGTTGAGAACCACTGACCTAGAACAATAAAAAAAAAGATTATTTTTCTAACCTTAATATCATTTTTTCTTGTTTTAAGCATCACTTCATTAATGATTTTGCTTCTCTAGTAAACATATCTTGATTTATGGATGTTTGGATATTTGTATGGAAACCAAGACAAAGAACATGATCTGCATGCAGCATACAATGTGCCATTAAGTTTAAAGTGCATTTCTCACTTTTCTTAATCATTTTCAGTTAATCTAAACCAGTTTTATTGCTTGTGTTTCTCCAGATGCCACAGGTATGATGTGTGTTTCTGTTTCCTATAAAATTAAACAGTAACCCTTTATAATACCTTTCCTTAATAAATCATTAACAAACATTATGTAACGCTTAACAGATCCTTAGTTATAGTATATTCACATATCTAGAAATGTGAAATAACATGTTTGATAATGTTTAATAACAAATGACATAATTTCATTTGATTTCAAGTAACATTTCATGTGAATTAAAATGCTTACAAATGTCATTAAACTTCTAATTTAGATGATCATGTTCATGAGATAAACTAGTTTGTTGAGCTTGTGTTTTCTCAACTGATCAAACCTGAATCTTATCATCATCATCAGTCAAATATGTTTAGAAGAATCTGGGCTTTGCTTTACAGCAAACAGAAACACTTCATACCTGCGGCCATTTGACAAACACGCATTCCTCTCCAACTTCAACGTTACATATTTGACTGATAATGATGATAATAACACTATGACATAAGAGATTGGTTTAGGGATTAAAAATGTTTTAATTTTTTAATCACTTTAATCCTAACCAAATAATAATAATAATATAATAATAATAATAATAATATCATTTTTTAATGGAACAATTTATTAAATATATACAAAATATCTTTCAAAAACATTTGTGTTTTATGTTTTGTATCATATGTGATGCATCAGGCTTTAATGGCTCAGTTATAGTCTGAATGTCAGAATATAAAAGGAAAATCATCTCTTATTGAGACTCAAACTGATATTCATAGGATGAAATTCTGCTGTGTGTCATGTAAATGAATGAGATCTTTATTACAGTAGAGCAGATACTGACATAAAATGATGTAAATATCAGTGTCTTAGTAAGATGAGATTGAAATGATCCAAACATATTGACAATCCAATGATGATTAAGAGATGAACAAATAAATGTTCCTCAAAAGATGTGAGATGTTTTGGAGGCTTGGGAAGATCATTCCTCCACTGAAGAACAGTGAAACTAAAGGTTTTGGAAACAAACATTCCTCAAAAGATCTTGATGATCAGATTTGAGACTTGCTGATAAAAAAAAAAATAATAAAATAATAATAATAATAATAATAATAGAGAATCAAGTAAAGCCAAGCTGCTTCAGTCCAGTATGTGTTCATCTGGAAATATGACTACAGTTACTGTGACGTTAAGAAAAAAAAAATGCTGAAGGTTGTGTAAGGGTTTGGGGCTCTTGGTTTTTGTTCAATTCATCTATTTCCCAGGATTCACAGATGAATAGAAAGTTATAGATGAATAGAAAGAGCATTTATTTGAAATAGAAGTCTTCTAAAAATTTCTTTACTGACACCTTTGATTTTTGATTTTGCATCCTCGCAGAATAAAAGCATTAATTTCTTAAACAAATCTTTTGAATGGCAGTGTATTATTAGCATAATGTGTGAGAAGAGTAAATGCCAGCATCAGTAAATGAGTTAATTTTTGTGGTGGAGTATCCCTTTAAGGATTACATTATATTTTATAATTTTGCATGGACATTCTCAAACTTCATGTCTAAACTTAAGTCTAAACATTCAAAGAGGACATATCAAATTTTATATGCAGTCTATCTTTGTATTAACTTATCTTTGGTCAGGCTTTCCCTTTTTGGGTTTGAAGATTTCCATGAAGTGTGGATGTCTAAAGACTTGAAGAAATCCTACTGCTTCAAAATTCTGGAATAATCTGAAGAAATTAACAAATTATACAAAGGACAATAAATCTCAAATCAGAAATAAAAAAGCACATTAGAAACCACAATAAAACATTGCTCATGTGCCTCACTGATCTGAACCAAAAAAAAAAAAAAAAAAAAAAAAAAAGAGCCAAATTTATCCACAAATAATGTTTTTTACTCAATAACTGAAAAGCATGAGCTCAGATGAGTGAGGTGTATGAGCAATCAGATTAAAAATGAAACACAAAACCTGTGCTGATTGAAAGAAAACAAGCTGATCAAAAGATTGAGTTCAAGATTGGGTGATAATATAGCATGAGAGATCTATAAGCTATTTTTAAAAAGGCTGATCATTTTGGATCAGGAACACCAGATCGGCATGCCTACTTACATAAGAGCTGATAGAACATTGATAATATTGTTTTAGAATCAAATACATCAACATACCAAGGCTTAATGTGTGAGCCCTGTTGAGTAACTATTCATTGGTTGAGTTGAGAGTCGCATTATTTCCCAGATTCTTCAGTGTTGCAGGCAAGATCAGCACTGCCCTCTGATGGCACACCTGACATTAATCACTCAGATAATAAAGTGAAGTGAAAAAGTGAAAATCGTGACATTTGCAGAGTATTAGGGTTCCTACACATTTTCCATTTCAAAATTTCATACTTTTCCAGTCTCAAATTCCCAAAGCACTCAGTAGATTTTAAGACCATATTTAACAGAAATAGTTAATACAGCATTATGGTATTAATTTCAGCTTTATATTTGGTTATTGCAACTTTTTTTCTCGCAATTTGGACTTTCTCAGAATTGCGTGATATAAACTCACAATTGTTTAGTTATAAGTTAAAAATAGCAAGTTATAAGTTATAAAGTCAAAATAGCAAGAAATAAAGTCAGAATTGTGAGATATAAACTCTTTTTTCTCCTCAAAACTGGACTTTATAACTCGCAATTGTGAGTTTATATTTCACAACTCTTGACTTAATACGCAATAGCAATTCTAAAAAAAAAGTGTTGGGGAAAGTTACTGTTAAAAGTAATGCATTACAATATTGTGTTACTCCCTAAAAAGTAACTAATTATGTTACTAAAGCCCCTTTCACACAGAAGCCCCTTTCACACTGCCCATTGATTCTGTAAAATTGACGTTGGCAGTGTGAATGAACCAAAATCACACAATCCCGGGACAGTTTCCGGAATGCATTACCCGTGTATTTCCCGGAATCTCTGTGTGAAAGGGGCTAGAGATTACGTAAGGGATAATGTAGATCCAGCAGGTTGTTATCTGGGAATAAAGCCCGACAGGCTTACCAACTGCTCGACGCGAAGCGGTTGTTATCTGGGAATAACAACCCTTGGAATGTGGCAACTGACCAATCAGAAGCGAGTATTTCATGAAGCCGTGTAATAATTACTGATATTCAGCGCTAGTTTATCAGGAAGTGATGATGTTGTTCTCTTTGACTCGGATGGAAAGGTGCTTTATTCGCAAACGTTTACGGCAATATTCCAGTTTTGCACACAAGTTAAATTTGCATCTTTAGATAGAAAAAATAGCTATCGGTTATTAAACTGTTAAAATAAATAAAGTGACTCAACGTCCAGAAATGTGTTATTTTCATTTTTAAAAAAAATTCCCCAAACTTTAAAATGGTCTGCAATTTGTTGATTGAAGCATAGGTGAAATATTAATGTTGTTTCGATATTAACTTGGTATATCAGATGGCAGCATTGTTTTATGTTGACATTTCAGCTTTTTTAACAACAGTTATGTAGAGTCAACATTATTATAATTTTATTAGCCTATTGGAACATATTGGAATTGCTCCGTTTCTTATTATGATTATTCTTCTTCTTCTCCAAAGTGAATCGCATTTTAGAGGGCCTAAACATGCTCGAAAGCGCATGAAACTTTGCACATGCGTCAGGACTGGCGAAAATTTACATCTGATATGGGTTTCAGAAGTGGGTGTGGCAAAATGGCTCTTTAGCGCCACCTAGAAAAATTTAACTGAGTGCGCCTCGAGCTATGTTTCACGTACGTGTACGAAACTCGGTACATACATGCATCACACCAATCCCTACAAAAAAGTCTCCTGGTACAACATCCAAAACCCAACAGGAAGTCCATTATTTTGAATTTCCTGTATGATTTTTGTGCAGTTTTTGCCATTTTCAGACCTCGTATTTTAACGAACTCCTCCTACATTTTTAATTGGATCATCTTCAAATTTGGTGAGTGTGTTCATAATGCCTTTGCGATGCTAAATTGCAAAGATCTTGAGTTTTCATCAAAGGGCGTGTCCCTGGCGGCCTGACAAACTTTGATGTTTCGCATGAAACAGGAAGTTGCTGTAACTCAGGCAAACAATGTCTGATCTGCCCCAAACTTCACATGTTTATTAACACTCATGTCCTGAACACATGTCCATGCCCATATTCAGTTATAGTCATAGTGCCACCTGCTGGCAACAGGAAGTAACATGTTTAACACTGTTATGGTCTCCTAGCAACATATTAAAAAGCATCAGCAAGTGTTAAATAGGCTAGCAATATGCTATACACACTTGTTGCGCATGCAAGTTATTTAAGGTGTTTTAACTATACCCCTGCACCAACTGTACCCAGTCTACCCTACTTTTTTTGTTGTGGGAAAGTATGAAAATTTGAGTGCATTAACAGAGATGGGACATACTAAATCTAATTTTGACTACCATTTAGTACTGATAGTATGCGAATTGGGACACAGGGTACCACAACCCTTCTCGTCACTTTCGTCACAAAACCAGTCTTAGTGATAGCCAGCAATACACTGTATGGGTCAAAAGTACAGATTTTTTATTCATGCCAAAAATCAAAACAAAGGCGATTTTCCCAATATTCCCTGGTCAGCATTTTTTTTTTTTGCACCCTCAGATTCCTGATTTTCAAATAGTTGTATCTCAACCAGATAGTGTCCTATCCTAACAAACCATACATCAATGGGAAGCTTATTTATTCAGCTGTCATATCACGTTTACATCTCAAAAATGGACCCTATGACTTATGTTTCTCAAGAGGCCAGAGATACGCTTCAGTTTCCTATAAAGTGAAACTTTCACGCAACACACCTACAACTCATTCACATTTCCCGCTGTTAGTCAAAGAAAAATAGTTCAGTGAGGCCTAATTAGTTGCAGACTGATCAGCAAATGATTTGCATACAATGTTTATACCATAATATAGCACTGTCTTGGTTGAGAATGGTATTAAAGCCACATATTCGAGAATGACAAATGTAGAAATCTTTAGAAAAATAGCAGCAATGCAGATCATCACTGAAAAGTGACATCTGATAACTAAGAAATATGAAGAAATTATACAGAGAAATTACACTGTAGTAAAACAGAAAAACATGTATTGATGCTAACACCAGCAGATAAACTGTCCCCATTTCATTTACTGCATCACTGACTGACAAATACAAACACTTCTTATAACATAAAGCCTTTTTTACATAGAAAAAAAGTCTTATTTTTCAGTTGAAATATCTAAACGACCGTAAACCAAGCGTACAATGTGGCATGACATTTAATATGCATTTCTTACTTCGTGAATGATTTCTATATCAGTGAATCGAAACCATGAATGATGTGTGTTTCTGTTTCTTATAACATTAAACAGTAAAACGTAATGATAACTTTCATTAGTAAATCATTAACAAGCATTATGCAATCAGAATCAGAATGAGCTTTATTGCCAGGTGTGTTTACGCACAAAATAAATCTGTTTTTGTGACAAAAGCTTCCACAGTGCAACAAAATGATAGTGACAAGACAAAACAAACAACAAAGTAATAAAACAGGGAATAACAATAAATAAATTGACAATATGTACAGGTATATTACAGTAGACAGTTTTGTATGTACAGGTAAGGATTAGGTCACTTGTTGAGTTGAGTCTCTTATTATTTCCCAAACTCCTCAGAGATCAACACTGCCCTCTGATGGCACACCTGACATTAATCACAGAGACACACTGTTTGCATTGGGAACTAGAGAGTCACTTTAACCAAGATTAGACAACAGCCCAGTCTGAACTTGAATGAACAACAAATGATAAGTGAATGGAAAATGACTGCAGTGACAAGATGAGCAGCATAATTATGACTCTATCAGAATATAAACAAATAATATAAACACTTATCTTGTCATTTCCTTGAGCTCTGCAGAAATCCCCTAATTATTAATTGACGCACAGAGAATAAAGAATCAAGGACATATATAAAGTACAGCACAAGTTGACATATACACACAAATACAAGATTTCCCAGCATATTAACATTGACGGATTTTTAAAAAATGAGGCCTTTTGTACTGAGGCAGATGTTGAACCTGAGGAACAGATCAAAGTGACATCTGAATTAAAATAATATCTTTATTATTTCCTACAGTTGAGGTCAAAAGTTTCAGAATCCCCCTTTGAGAATCATTAAAAATGTTCATTATTTTAACAAAATAAGAGCGATCGTATAAAATTTATGTTATTGTTTATTTAGTTCTGACCTGAATAAGATATTTCACATAAAAGATGTTTGCATATAGTCCACAATAGATGAATTTATAAAAATCACCCTGTTCAAAAGTTTACATCCTCTTGATTCTCAATACTGTGTTGTTCCTGAATGACCCACAGCTGTGTTTTTTGTTTAGTGATAGTTGTTCATGAGTCCCTTGTTTGTCCTGAACAGTTAAACTGTCTGCTGTTCTTCAGAAAAATACATATCTTCACACTGAGGACAACTGAGAGACTCATATGCAACTATTACAGAAGGTTCAAACACTCACTGATGCTCCAGAAGAAGAACAAACATGCATTAAGAGCCGGGGGTGAAAACTTTTTGAATTTGGAAATTTGAGTAAATGTAACTAATTTTGTCTTCTGGGAAACATGTAAGTATCTTCTGTAGTTTCTGAAGGGCAGTACTAAATGAAAAAAATATGATATTTAGGCAAAATAAAAATAAAAAATACACATAAGTGTATATACAGGTGCTGGTCATATAATTAGAATATAATCAAAAAGTTGATTCCATTCAAATTCCATTCAAAAAGTGAAACTTGTATATTATATTCATTCATTACACACAGACCGATATACTTCAAATGTTTATTTCTTTTAATTTTGATGCTTATAACTGACAACTAATGAAAACCCCAAATTCAGTATCTCAGAAAATTAGAATATTGTAAAAAGGTTCAATATTGAAGACACCTGGTGCCACACTCTAATCAGCTAATGAACTCAAAACACCTGCAAAGGCCTTTAAATGGTCTCTCAGTCTAGTTCTGTAGGCTACACAATCATGGGGAAGACTGCTGACTTGACAGTTGTCCAAAAGACGACCACTGACACCTTGCACAAGGAGGGCAAGACACAAAAGGTCATTGCAAAAGAGGCTGGCTGTTCACAGAGCTCTGTGTCCAAGCACATTAATAGAGAGGCGAAGGGAAGGAAAAGATGTGGTAGAAAAAAGTGTGCAAGCAATAGGGATAACCGCACCCTGGAGAGGATTGTGAAACAAAACCCATTCAAAAATGTGGGGGAGATTCACAAAGAGTGGCCTGCAGCTGGAGTCAGTGCTTCAAGAACCACTACACACAGACGAATGCAAGACATGGGTTTCAGCTGTCGCATTCCTTGTGTCAAGCCACTCTTGAACAACAGACAGTGTCAAAGCGTCTCTTCTGGGCTAAAGACAAAAAGGACTGGACTGCTGCTGAGTGCTCCAAAGTTATGTTCTCTGATGAAAGTAAATTTTGCATTTCTTCTGGAAATCAGGGTCCCAGAGTCTGGAGAGGCAGAGAATCCACGTTGCTTGAGGTCCAGTGTAAAGTTTCCACAGTCAGTGATGGTTTGGGGTGCCATGTCATCTGCTGGTGTTGGTCCACTGTGTTTTCTGAGGTTCCAAGGTCAACGCAGCCGTATACCAGGATGTTTTAGATGCTTCCTGCTGCTGACCAACTTTATGGAGATGCAGATTTCATTTTCCAACAGGACTTGGCTCCTGCACACAGTGCCAAAGCTACCAGCACCTGGTTTAAGGACCATGGTATCCCTGTTCTTAATTGGCCAGCAAACTCACCTGACCTTAAATCCATAGAAAATCTATGGGGTATTGTGAAGAGGAAGATGCGATATGCCAGACCCAACAATGCAGAAGAGCTGAAGGCCACTATCAGAGCAACCTGGGCTCTCATAACACCTGAGCAGTGCACAGACTGATCCACTCCACGCCACGCCGCATTGCAGGACTTCAGGCAAAAGGAGCCCCGACTAAGTATTGAGTGCTGTACATGCTCATACTTTTCATGTTCATACTTTTCAGTTGGCCAAGATTTTAAAAAATCCTTTCTTTGTATTGGTCTTAAGTAATATTCTAATTTTCTGAGATACTGAATTTGGGGTTTTCATTAGTTGTTAGTTATAATCATCAAAATTAAAAGAAATAAACATTTGAAATATAATATACAATTTTTTGAATGGAATTAGTGAAATAAATCAACTTTATGATGATATTCTAATTATATGACCAGCACCTGTATATTATAAAAATCAGTATCTATCAGCTACCCATCTACTATATATATCTTAAAAAAAGTACATAAAAAAAAAGAAG
>CM065131.1:37975000-38137500 GCA_033026305.1 Cirrhinus molitorella | reverse complement strand
TTCCAACAACTTGCAGACTTTGCACTTGATCACTTTATGACATTAAACTATGGTTAATGTCATAAATGTCATAATGTCTCCACTTAAATAAAAAAAAAAAAAGACGGAATACATTTTATTTGAACAGTCTGTCATTTCTGACTTCAAAAGACGCACTAACATTTTTGACAGTTGGTCTAAACTTTGAAGACAGCGCACCAGGACAGTGTGGCTAAAGCTTTTTTTTTTTTTTTTTTTTTTGCTGCTACATATTTTGGCCAAGGTCAAACCATTTCTGAATCACTCTGACCTTGAGAAAGCTATTCATTTTAACAGTTCCAGACTAGATTATTGTAATGCATTTATGTTTGTGTCTCACAGTCGTCCCTCAGTCATCTTCAGCTGGTGCAGAATGCTGCTGTCACACCCCTGTTTACTCTGTCTGTGTGTGTGTGTGTGTGTGTGTGTGTATCCCACAAGGATAGTAAAACTAGTAAATTTTGACCTTGTGGAGACATTTGTGAGGTCTCCATGAGGAAACAGGCTTATACATCATACAGAATGAGTGTTCTTGAGAAAATAAAAGTATGCACAGTCTCCTGTGAGGGCTATAGGTGTAGGGCGATAGAAAATACGGTTTTTACAGTATAAAAACCATTACGCCTGTGGAATGTCCCCATAAAACATGCAAACACAGCGTGTGTGTGTGTGTGTGTGTGTGTGTGTGTGTGTGTCTGTCTGTCTGTGTACCTTATTTGTGTTGGATGTTATCTTTGGAATGGAAATATGGATATTTGGTTTGTAAACATCATGCTTTTTTGCAAATTTCAGTTAATCTTATCAAACTGAGCTCAACCAGTAGTAGTACTAACAGTGTCATGTTTGCGAGTCATTTGATTCAGATCGGGACTTCTGAGCGGGTTTGTGATTAATTTGATTCACATTGAGACTTCTGAGCGGGTTTGTGAATCATTTGATTCAGATTGGAGATTCAGAGCAGGTTCGTGATTCATTTGATTCAGATCGGAACTTCAGCAGGTTTGTAAATAATTTGATTCAGATCGGGACTTCTGAGTGGGTTTGTGAATCATTTGCTTCAGATCGGGACTTCAGTGGGTTTGTGAATCATTTGATTCAGATCGGGACGCCAAAGCGGGTTCATGAATCATTTGATTCAGATCGGAACTTCAGCAGGTTTGTAAATAATTTGATTCAGATCGGGACTTCTGAGTGGGTTTGTGAATCATTTGCTTCAGATCGGGACTTCTGAGTGGGTTTGTGAATCATTTGATTCAGATCGGGACTTCTGAGTGGGTTTGTGAATCATTTGATTCAGATCGGGACTTCTGAGTGGGTTCGTGAGTCATTTGATTCAGATCGGGACTCCAAAGTGGGTTCATGAATCATTTGATTCAGATCAGAACTTCAGTGGGTTTGTGAATCATTTGATTCAGATCGGGACACCAAAGCGGGTTCATGAATCATTTGATTCAGATCGGAACTTCAGCAGGTTTGTAAATAATTTGATTCAGATCGGGACATCTGAGTGGGTTCATGAATCATTTGATTCAGATCAGGACTTCTGAGTGGATTCGCAAATAATTTGATTCAGATCTGAACTTTCAGCTAGCAGGAAACACATATTAGTTCAGCTATAATTCAAGTTTGCATTCAATTCAACTTTATTTGTATAGCACTTTTCACAATGCAAATCAAGCAAAGCAGCTTTACAGAAATTTGTTTCTACAATATATTTAGTAGTAGCCTCATTGTAGTGTTGAAACAGCATGCTGGTTAGGTAGATTTTGATGCTGGGATGCTGGGATGCTGGTTTCAGATGGTCTAAACCAGCTTAAACCAGCATCCCAGCATCAAAACACATCTAACCAGCATATGTTTTTTTTTTTGTTTTGTTTTGTTTTTTTAACAGGGATGTCAAGTTGATGTACATATGGCAAAGATGTATGGTAAAAATCAGTTTATGACATAATAAAACATTATTTACAGTATATGTTCCAGCAAAATTCAGTAGTGCTGTATGTTGATTCAGGGTTGGCATCATCTGAGGTCCTCTGAGAGGTTGGCATTGTATTTTCCTATATATTATTTTTGAGTAGTCAAACAATCCAAAGAAACCATCTTAAAAGTAAGAAAAGCTTTTCAAATCTCCCGAACCAGTTGAATCAGCTGCATCGCAAAGTGTTTCAAAGCGCTCGAAACGCCACACGCTGGCTTAAACAAAACTGTGCAATGCAATGAGAACTGTCATCTTCTACCAACTAAAAATCCTTGCAACAAATCACCAAATGTCATTAAATATGACATGCATGTATGTGTTATTTGATTAATTTAGAGTATTGAGTTATGATCTGAAGTCATGTGGTGATATGAGAGACCAGTAGAAACTCCTGGAATAAGCCTGTTTTTAATTGGGAAATTGTTGCATGTAAACATTCAGAAAAGGCCCGGGGATTCAGAAAATCCACTATATAAAATCTAGTGTATAGAGCACAAACACTGACTAATTCATTCATGCAGTCAGACTAGAAACAATTCCCTTAAGATAACTAATATTACACATCTCTTTTGAACAGTGATGAATCTTTCCTCAGATAAAGTCACCAAAAAAAAATGGACATAACAGGTCTTTGAAATTACAAAAAATGAATCATGTTTATTCAACACAATTCATTTATGTTTCTGTTGTGAACATAATTTAATTAAGTAGATTTCAATTGTTCATTTAGGGTGGGGCACTCCGGAGCAGATGGTGGCGCTAATGCATCAATGAAGAAGAATGAGAACTGCTGTACACTGCTGAAAGTGATACACCACATTAACTCAATAAAATTGTGTCAACAGGTTCCAAGCAATATTATTAATTAAAGTCAACACATAAGAATTCATTAAAATGAATCAAATGAGAATCTTACAAATTAACCATTCAAAATGAATAAAATTGCACTAAAAATAAGTAAAATGTAAAAAAAATATTGGTTTCACTGGACAAAAAACAACCCAATAAAAAAAAAAACCTACACAGCAAAATCCAAGTCAAATAACAAGCAGAATCACCAAAAGACAAAATCAACATTTTTAAGCAACCGTTATAGTGGTGAGTGTTTGCATTAATTGGGATCTTAACACATATATCTTTGATATTAGATTTTGTTTGTCTGTTGTATCGATGTTAAAACAGACAGACAAGCCAAGAACAGCAGTCTGCAGGCGTTCATGATTTTGTTTTAACATGATCATTATTTCATCTACAGTCTAATCTCTGAGTTAATTTCCTGACTATAACAGGCTTGTAAACCAACGGCAATCGATTCTGAAATTTCTATCCAGCTTCTGTTTGATCTTTTGAACAAGATGGCTATGTGTAAATAGCGCCACCATCTGCTCCGAAGTGCCCCACTCTAAATGAACAATTGAAATCTACTTAATTAAATTATGATCACAACAGAAATATAAATGAATTGTGTTGAATAAACATGATTCATTTTTGTAATTTCAAAGACCTGTTATGTCCATTTTTTTTCAGTGCAGTTTTGCTGATATTGTGTCTAGATTCAGGTAAGCGAGTTAAAGTTTACTCTATTCTCTGTTCGAGATGCACTCTCCAGCCAAGAACAGAAAGCAGGAGACAAAGTGAAAGCAAATAGGTTTATTAAATAGATATAGTTGTGTGTCTGTTGACATTTAGCAGGCATTAAGATGGAGAATGTCCATTTTGACTGTCTTCTTGCGTCGGTAGATCTCCTCTCTCCCGTCAGTATATGGAGACGATTACAGAGAAATACTCACAAACACAAATCAATGAGACAGAGGCTTTGCACAATGCAACATTACACAAAGAAAATGAGGAGAGGACAGAAACAAACAGACCAGTTACATATAGTCTAAATTTCCAGAGAACGATGATTCAGAAAATCCAGAGAACTGTAAGATGGGCATGCAAAATCAAATATAGTTCTTCCTAAACAGTTAAACTGACTCTTTCCAGATTAAAATGGTTTGTGATGGATTTTATATCTCGATAAGCGAATGCAACAGCAAAGGTGTTAAAATAATCACTTAGCTTCTCATATATAAACTCTTCATAATCCTTATGAACTAAATGACACCACTTTGAATAAAAAATCCCACATATTTTGTCATTAATTTCCTCACTAACGAGGTTTCTCAGCTGTAATTTTATTGTATTTGCCTGTCCTTCTCCATAGTTCTTGAATTCATATAATGTCATTGGTTTACTAGGAAACTTGACTGAAATAACTTTTAAAATGTAGCTCACAGCTTCCCTCTTCATTAAGTCACATTCCAGCATTTCTTTTTTAATATGGCTTTTAATGGTTTTACTTGTGCTTTTTCTTTTATTTTCCTGGAAAACCTTCCCTGTAAATGTTGATCTACGGTGTTTTTTGTTAAACTTTTCTTTTAATTCCAGTACTTTTTTTTTAATCAAAGAATCTTTAAAACTACTCAGATCCTTCTCTTCAACTATATTCCCTGAGGCACCATAAATGTCTTGAAAAGTGATGTGAAGACCTATACCAAATTCACTATATATTTTTTCAGAGAAACGAGCCAACTCAATCATACAAGGTTCACAATGCCCATGTATACTTAAACAGGGACTATATTTTGTAAACATGTATATATCTTTTATCATACTCTTATTCTTCCTAACATACTCATATATAAGTGGTATGCATTGATATTCAGTATGATGTATCTCAGGATGTTTTCCAGTCTGATCAACGATTTTTGGCTTAAATGGTCCGATTAATATAGGTTCTCCTTTTATAAGTTCAATCACTACAAATGCAAACTGATTGTGTAATTTAACCATTTCAATGATTTTGAAGTATTTTGAAAAATATGAAATTTTTGAAGACAGAGTTTGATTGACAGGAAAAAAATATTTTTTAAGAAAAACATTATAATTATTTAAATAATGAGGATAATTTGAATAAATTCGATTAACTACCGTTTTAAGATATATCCTGACACTCAAATCAATAACCTTGATTATGCCATTTTTATCTCTATATATATACAGTTTATCCATCTCCTCTTCATTCTGCAAAACCTCCATCGGTCTGACAAAACAACGAGAGTGAAATCAAATGAGTCATTTACACAATTAATAACAGTATAGAGCAGACAAAAAGAGTCCTGGATTTAGCTTTTATAATCTAACATTCTGCAAATCAGTTCTTTTTTTATTTAAATGTAATGTTCTGATCATCAGCCTGAAATGATCTTGTAATTGTTCATGTAAACAGATCTTATTGACAAAGTCAATAAATTATGTCTTACCGTCTTCTGTCAGATTGCTTTCTTCTATTCTATAATGAAAAGGAGAATCAAAACCAATTGTTACAATGATTTTTAACCTTAATGTAAGTTTAAAAATGCACTTTAAAATTTGAATAGAATCCTTAAGTTATTCAAGAAGTGCAAAATGCTCACATGTACTAGTTTAAAATATAGCATTTAAAAACTATGTACATTTAACATTATAACATTTGATATTGATATTGCTCTATAGTGAAAAAGAGAAACATTGTAAGAAGACATTTAAACACCAAAGCGAGGTTATTCTAACTAATTTAATTTAATCAGAGCTGAATGGCTCACCCGCATTAGCCAGATTTGTTCTTGGGGCAGGAGCCACCAAAGGTGAAAATCTAAAGTTTGACAGTGTTGAGGTCAGTTTGTTCTTTGAATAGACTGTAGACTTCCAGATGTTCCAGTAAAGTGTAACTTGAAATCTTCTGTTTGATGATATCAGGCTCGGTTTTGTCTTGGAGTAGTTTGTGGAAATCTTCTGTTTGATGGTGTTGAGGTCAGTCTTGTCTTTCAGTAGATCGTAGAGACTGTCAGATTAACAGTGGTGGACTCCTGCCCCAAAATTTCTTGATTTTTTTTTCTTGATTGCTCTTTTATAGTCTGATTAGGCCCAACCCTTCAAGGTGAGGAATTTCTGAAACCAGTTCAGTGAATGATGACACAAAAATGTCGTTTATCTCGACTGTCATATGTACAGCAGTCACGTGCCTTCAGGTACTGAATTATGTAATTCGTTAATTTCACAACCCAGATCAGCACAGTATCTTTATTCAGTGTCCAGATAACTTCCTTCATATCCAAAACGAAAACAGTTCATAACATCCAATGACATAGGAAATAATTAACTATAAAGCACTAAGATATATTTATATGTTACTAAATGAATGTACAGTTGAAGACAAAATGATTAGCCCCTTATAAAATATTTCATTATTTTTCAAATAACTCCCAAGTGTTGTTTAACAGAAAGACGATTTTATCAACACAGCATTTTTAGACATAATACTTTATTCAGGAAGCTTTTAAGGTTTGTAATACAAATAGAAATAAATGTATAACCAAGAATTATAAAAAGTATACTGGTCAAAATGATTATCCCTCTGATGTTAATAGTCAATAGTGTCTCCCTTTTGCTTGATAACAGCCTTTAGTCGTTTGCTGTAGTTCTCCACAAGTTTCAAGCATGTCTCCTGAGGAATGACAGCCCATTCTTCCTTAGCAAATCTCTCAAGCTCCTCCAGATTTGTTGGTCTTCTGGCACAAACTCTGGACTTTAGTGTGCCCCACAGATTTTCTATTGGATTCAAGTCTGGGCTTTGTGCAGGCCAGTCAAGGACACTCACTTTGCTCATTTGGAGGTGTTTCTTCACCAGAAGTGAGGTGTGCTTTGGGTCCTTATCATGTTGGAAGACAAAATGTTGACAAAAAACATGTTTTCTTCTTATTTCAAAATCTTCTTATAGTCTTCCTTTTCATGTTTCCTTCAACCCTGACGAGATTCCCAGCTCCATCCCCACAGCATTATACTGCCACCACCATGTTTCACTGCGGGAACGCTGTTCCTCTTTCTCCAAACATAGGCAACATCTCTATGGCCAAAAAGCTCTAGTTTTGTCTCATCTGACCAAAGGACACATTTCCAGTATGCATCACATTCCCCCAGGTTGTCCTTAGCAAACTTTATTCTAGCTGGAGTCTTTCTGCAGTTCATTCCTGTGCAGGGCTCTAGTGACTGTCTTCGTTGAGACATCAATTCCAGTCTTGTCTAGGTCATTCACTAGAGTCTTGGCAGTTGTTCTTGGGCCTTTAGAAACCCCTCTCACTAGTTTGTTTTCCAACGTTTTTGAAATCTTTCGGCCGTCTTGTCCTCCACTGTGTTGGTCTCTTTAAACTTCTTGATAATGCATCTCACTGCAGTTCTTGACCCTTGAAAACGCTTTGATAAACGTGTGTATCCTTCTCCATCTTTATGAGCATTAACAATTCTTTCTCTCAAGTCCAAACTCATTTCTTTTGTCTTTGCCATGATGACAGTGCATATTATTTTACTAGTTGACTAGCTTAACTAGGTTAATTGGGTTAATCAGGCAAACTAGGTTAATTTGGCAAGTCATTGGACAACAGTGGTTTGTTCTATAGCTAATCAAACTAATCATTTCTTAAGGGGACTAATAATATTGACCTTAGCAGTTTTTATTTATTTATTTTTTTATCATTTTATTCAATCAACTATAAGAAATCAGACTTTCTCTAGAAGAAAAAAATAATAGGAAATAATGTGAAAACATTCTCTTGCTCTGTTAAACATCACTTGAGGAATATAAAAAAAAAATGTAAAATTTCACAGGGGGGCTAATAATTTTGTCTTCAACTGTAATTTTTTGACAATATTAAACGTTTTCCCATATTTTGGAACTCAAATGTTGACAGGTATGCAGTGATATGCCATTAATATGTCATCTTACACCAATAAGTGAGCCGTCCTTCTGTGTGTTTCTGTATTAGTTTAAACTGTACTGGTGTTCTCGTGTTTCTCAAGAGATACGCTGAGCATTTCTGTTCCCTATAAAGTGAAACTTACACACAGCACTCCTGTAACTCTGAACATCTTTCACTAATGATGATGGAAAGAATCTGTGCTGATCATTAGGTTTGACCTGTTATGAGGAAATCACGAAGTCATTCATCTGATGCAGAGAAAATAGTTCACCAAGGTCTAATTGTTGGAAAAGTAATCAGCAAATTATTTGAAAAAAAAAATACAAATAAAAATGTTTATACAAAAAAATAACACTGTCTTAGTTGAGAATCACAATGGTGCTAAAGCCACAAGTCTGATCGCATTCTAGTTCAAATCTGAGTGTGATAAATGAGATTTGTTTATCCATTTTAACATTCTTAAAAAACATAAAACAGATTTCTGTTGTTCAAAGCCTTAAACGGCTTCAGCAGCAAATCACATCGTCACTGAAAATGTATGAAATCTGATAACTAAGAAATACTCATAATATACAGAAATGATTCTGATGTTTTCTAAAATTATTTCTATCTCTAAATTAAAAAAAAGAAAGAAAAAGAAAAACATGTAGTGATATTACTAACATGCACTCCCACACACCAGTAGATGAACTCTTTATTTACTGCATTACTGAATAACAAATGTGAACCTGGAGCACAAAACCAGTCTTAAGTAGCACAGATATATTTGTAGCAATAGCCAAAAATACACTGTATGGGTCAAAATTATCGATGTAAGGGCCTTAGATACAGTTTTGGATGCGACTAGCTTAGATCCTCCTGTACATTGTTTGGTTCTGGTAACTTTGCCCGTGCAGCAGGGCAACTGGGTGACGATGAGGCGGCATAGTCGCGGGTCAAAACACCGCTCCTCCATTTCGATCCAAACATCAAACAGGTTCTCCCCGCTTAGTGACGCACCCACTGAGAAACCTGATGAAAGTGCTCTAGTTATTGGCGATTCTATTGTACGGAATGTGAAAATAGAGACACCAGCCACCATAGTCCAATGTTTACCGGGAGCCAGAGTGCCTGACATCTTGGCAAATTTAAAAGTGCTTGCTAATGCTAAACGTAAATTCAGTAAGATTGCCATTCACGTCGGCACTAACGATGTTCGACATCGCCAGTCGGAGATCACCAAAAATAATGTTAAAGAGGTGTGTGCACTTGCAAGTTGGATGTCAGACACTGTAATGTGCTCTGGTCCCCTCTCTGCTTACCGTGGTGACGAGATACATAGCAGACTGTCGTCACTCAATGGCTGGATGTCTAAGTGGTGCCTGCAGAATAACATTGGTTTCATAGACAATTGGACAAGTTTTTGGGGCAGACCTGTTAAAAAGAGACGGTCTCCATCCCTCCGGGGGAGGTGCTGCTCTTCTCTCTAGAAATATGGCATATAGTCTTAGAGTTTGCACTTGACTAACTGGGGCCCAGGTCAGGAAGCAGACAGACTGGTTAAACCGAACGTCTGCTAGCTGCCTCACGTCACCAAAATCAGCTAATTTTCAGCACATAGAAAACTTTTTACCTAGAGCACTTTTTGTACATGACTTGATTACTGATCATAACCTAGATGTGCTCTGTTTGACAGAAACCTGGCTAAAACCAGATTATATTATTTTAAATGAGTCCACCCCCCAAGATTACGGTTATAAACGTGCCGTGTCTAAAAGGTAAAGGGGGAGGTGTCTCTACTATTTATAGCAATATCTTTAGCATTTCTCAGAGAACTGGCTTCAAGTATAACTCGTTTGAAATGATGGTGCTTCATACAACACTATCCAGAGAAAAGGGTCCAAAGGATAAATCCCCCATGACGTTTGTACTTGCTACAGTACACAGGCCTCCAGGGCACCATACAGACTTTATTAAAGAATTTTCTGAGTTTCTATCAGAGTTAGTGATGTCTGCAGATAAAGTCTTAATAGTGGGTGATTTTAACATCCATGTTAATAATGAAAAAGACGTATTGGGATCAGCCTTTATAGACATTCTGAACTCTATTGGAGTTAGACAACATGTGTCAGGACCTACTCATTGTTGAAATCATACTCTAGATTTAATACTGTCGCACAGAATTGATGTTAATGACATTGAAATTCTGCAGCAAAGCGATGATGTCTCAGATCATTATCTAGTCTCATGTATACTCCAGATAGCTAAAACTGTAAATCACACTCCTACAAGTACGGTAGAACTGTCACCTCATCCACCAAAGACAGCTTTATATGTGATCTTCCTGACTTATCTGAATTCCTTAGTATATCCAATAGCTCAGATAAAGTGAAGTGAAAGTGAAAGTGATGTGTGGCCACACGGAATGTGTGCTCTGCATTTAACCCATCCAAGTGCACACACACAGTAGTGAACACACACACACACACACACACACACACACACACAAACAAACACACACACACACACACACACACACACACACACACACACACACTGTGAACATACACCCGGAGCAGTGGGCAGCCATATTGCTATCGTTGCAGCGCCCAGGGAGCAGTTTGGGGCCTTGCTCAAGGGTCTAACCTCAGTCGTGGTATTGAGGGTGGAGAGAGCGCTGATTAATCACTTCCCCCACCGACAATCCCTGCCGGACCTGGGACTCGAACCTGCAAACTTTCAGTTACAAGTTTAACCTAATCATTAGGCCATGGCTGCCCCAAACTTGATGTAACTGAAACTATTGACTCTCTCTTTTCTAGCACTTTAGATGTGGTTGCTCCTTTATGCCTAAGGAAGATTAAGAAAAACAGTCCGACACCATGGCAAAATGAGCACACTCGCACCCTCAAAAGAGCAGCACAGAAAATGGAGCGCAGCTGGAGGAAAACAAAACTAGAGGTCTTTCGTTCCGGCTGGCATGAGTCTATTGTATCCTATAGAAAAGCATTAAAAACTGCTAGAACCGATTACTTCGAATCTCTTTTAGAAGAAAACAAACATAACCCTAGGTAATTATTCAATACAGTGACAAAATTAACTAAAAATAAAGCACCAACAGATTTTTCCAAACAGCACAGTAGTAATGACTTTATGAATTACTTTACAACAAAGATCGATACTATTAGAAATAAAATTGTAACCATGCAGCCATCAGGAACAGTAGCAGATCAAATAGTGTGCTATAAATCTTCTAAGGAACTATTCCACTCATTCTCTACTATAGGAGAGGAAGAATTTTATAAACTTGTTAAATCATCTAAACCAACAACATGTATGTTAGACCCTATCCCATCTAAACTACTAAAAGAGGTACTTCCAGATATTCCAGGTGCTCCTCTTCTGAATATTATAAATTCACCACTGTCATTAGGATATGTCCCCAAAACCTTCAAACAGGCTGTTATTAAGCCTCTCATTAAAAAAACACAACTTGACCCTAATCAATTGATTAATTACAGACCGATCTCAAATCTCCCTTTTCTATCAAAAATACTAGAGAAGGTAGTATCCTCACAATTATGTTCCTTTTTAGAAAGAAATAATATCTGTGAGGATTTCCAGTCAGGATTTTGACCTTATCACAGTCCTGAAACCGCTCTCATTAGAGTAACAAATGACCTGCTCTTATCATCCGATGGTTGCATCTCTCTTTTAGTGCTACTGAATCTTGGTGCTGCGATACTATTGACCACAACATTCTTTTGAATAGACTCGGAAATTATATTGGCATTAGCGGTAATGCATTAGAATGATTTAAATCGTACTTATCTGACCGCTATCATTTTGTAGCAATAAATCAAGAGCTATCGCATCGATCGCAAGTTCAGTATGGAGTACCTCAAGGCTCAGTACTAGGACCATTACTTTTTACGCTTTATGTGTTACCCTTAGGAGATATCATCAGGAAACACGGTGTTAGCTTTCACTGTTACACTGATGATACTCAGCTCTATATTTCTTCAAGGCCTGGCAAAGCATACAAAGTTGAAAAACTAATGGAATGCATAGTTGATATTAAAATCTGGATGACAAGTAATTTCTTATCGCTAAATTCTGAAAAAAACAGAGGTGTTAATTATTGGGCCAAAAACCTCAGTAAGTAATAACTGAAAACACAGCATAATACTTGATGGCTGCTCTGTAAATTCATCATCATCAGTTAGGAACCTAGGTGTGTTATTTGACAGCAATCTTTCCTTCAAACACCACATTTCTAGCATTTGCAAAACAGCATTTTTCCATCTTAAATCCATTAATGGATTGTTAGGCTGCATTAATTAGGTCAACCGGAACCAGGAACACTTCCCATAACACCTGATGCAAGAAAAATGGAATCTATGCTAATATTGTCTGTCTCCTGCTTATTCCGAGGTCAGATCCAGTATGAATCCTGAACAGTTGGCCACTGCAGTTTCCTGATCCAGTTTGTATCCAGATGGTGGGTCAGTACATATAGACCACCTCTACAGGTCTGTATGGGAGTATAAACTACTTGTTTGTTGGTCAGAGGAGAACTGACCCCCGACTGAGCCTGGTTTCTCCCAAGGTTTTTTTTTTTCTCCACCTGTGTTACCGATGGAGTTTTGGTTCCTTGCCACTGTCGCCTATGGCTTGCTCATTTGGGGACAACAACTAAATTGGGGACAAACCATTTATTAATTTGGAACTATTGATTAATTTCCTCAAACTAAAATTGTTTAAAGTTTCTTTTTGAATTATTGATATATTACTTTCCCATTTGATACTGTAAAGCTGCTTTGACACAATTTGTATTGTAAAAAGCGCTATATAGTCAAGTCAAGTCAAGTCAAGTCAAGTTGAGCTTTATTGTCATTCCGCTACATGTGTGGACATACAGTGGAACGAAATGTCGTGTCTCGCAGGACCACAGTGCTACATAAATAAACAAATATAAACATACAACACTAGACATAGGAACAATTTTTAAACCTATACATAGCTAACCTACTGAAAGCGGTAATCTAACTACACATATACTATAAATAATTGACTATATACACAAAACATAAGACAGACTACATAAGTACTTTACATAATAACTGTGCATGGTATTGTGCAAAAGAGGTATTTAGGGTTAGGAACCAAATAGTGCAATTTTATTTGTGGTGCAAGTAAACATTCAGGTCCTTATAATATGAATTGTTAATAAGGAAGTGTCTGGTGCATGTAGAAAGAAAAGAGTGTTTCTACAGGTGGTTTGTTCAGTCCGTTCACATGTGTGTAGCACACTCTGAGTTGCAGTGTTTTGAGTTTTTCTACAGTCTACTTTGTGAATAAGAGGGGGGTGAGGTGGTTGGAATTGAGGGCTCTCACAGCCTATAAATACAGTTTTTGCCTATTGCTTACACACTTTTTGCAGAATTTGGCTCATTATGTCAAAACTCTACACACAAGTCAATCAGACATAGCACTTGGAGATTAACAACTCACATATATGCCAAAATGACACACTGCAATCAAAACTTAACACTCCTTTCTAAAAATGAAATTCTTGCAACAAAACCATACACACAAGCACTATTTTAATTACTCTTTCATATCACCAGCAACACACTGATGGGCTTTATGTAAAACATTGCAGTCTTTGTGTTTCTATTTTTATTGTCATTTGCTCAGACTCAGTCTTCTGTAAAACTTAAAAGTAGAATTTCTGAATTTCAAACAAGAGTTTTTACAAAAAAAAAAAAAAAAAAAAAAAAAAATTCAGAATTGAATCACAAATCATCAAATTTAGCAGCAAAACAAAAGTAAAAAACAAACAAACAATTACTGGAAAAATTGCTATTGGGGGAAAAAACATATACTTGTTTTGTGTGTGTGTGTGTGTGTGGTGGGGGGCTGGGGGGCCTTATGGATCCTGTCTTCTGTTTGGGTCTGGCCACAAGACCTCGTCAACATCACAGGCGATGTCCTCGTGGTGTTCTGTTGTCTATGCAAGTGTTTTCAGGTGTGTATGTAAGTGCCTACAATTGGCAGATGAGGTTTGCTTTTTGAACAGTGTTTTCCCAATGATAACAGCTGATTTCGTTTTCGTTTTTTGTGTCTAATGTAAGAAAACGTGTAGTGTTATATAAGTGTGTTACAGAATTGTAAACAAAGTGCAAAGTTGACAATGTGTTTAAGCTATGGTTACACTGTGGTTAAGGTATGCTACAAGAAGTTTAGGTATTGAGGCTTTGGTCTAAGCATTCGGTTTTAGTGTGTTGGCAAAAACTGTAAGTTTTAAGTAAAATCTGTTCTTAAAAAAGACAAATTATTTTAAAAAACACTAATCTTACCTTGGAAAATGACAGCAGTTTTTACATGGACTTCCCAGTGAGCCTAAACTTTCTTTTTAGTCACTGGTTTCAGTGAAGGGCACAAGGGGCAATGATACAATGTGCAGCGAGATGTAAACGTCCCTGTCACTGAAACCACAGCCCAAAACACAGAGCCAGTAAAACACTCAGTTTTTCAACGCCTAAACAAAATTTAATTTATACAGTTCTTCACTAATTTATGAAGAATAGGTAACTTAAATAAGCACAGACTAAATATATCAGATATACCAGGATAGATTTGGATAACATTTGCTTCATAATTAAAACAACACTTTTGCATCCTCTTAATCTTGTACAAACAAAATAAATATACTTACAATAATCCCTTAGCGGTCGTTCAATCCTCTAATCCATTTTAAAACGCATGCATAATGTAGAGGCCTGTGCATGCGCAACGTATCATATAAAAATCAGAATAGTTTGTGATAACATTTACCTCATAAACAAAAACGACAATTTTACTTAAACTTAATCTTGTACAAATTAAATAAATATACTTACAATGATTCCTGTGCAACCGTTGAATAGCATTGAATATGCGTGTCTGAGAGTGCATGTGTGAAATTGCGCATGCGCGGCTGAGAGTGCATGTCTGCAGCCAGACGCTATTGTCTCCACTAGAGGGAGGCATCACTGAAACTCTGGACTATACCACAAATTCCATTTCCGATAACTCTCTTCCCAGCTGACTTCCTGCACAGGTGTCAGCCATCTTCCCTCATTATACCTGGACTATAAATAGACCCACATCTCGCAATGAACTTTGCGAAGTCTTGATTTGCCCTGCTGTCAATTCCGAGTGTTTATTCTCGTGTTTGTTTTCCTGTTGCCGATCTTGTTTGTTCCCTGTTTCCTGAGTGTTCTGGATTACGTTCGCCACCTGTCTTGACCCATTGCTTGGACTTAGACCACTCGGTAGCTTTGCCTACGTTTATCCTTTCTGCTGTCTGCCAGTCTTGCCTGTCTGACCTTGAGTTATCTAATAAAGTTGCATTTGGATCTCCACTCCACTGACTCCCATTGTTACAGCAAGGAGACATTTCAGGTGCTCTGAAATGTAAACTTTGTTTGGCAAAAATCGCTTAGTGCACCTTTAAAGGCACAATATGTTTTCACCTCTGGAGGTCGCATATTCAAAACAGACATCCCCACCGCTGATGCAATCCACTGGGACTAGGGCAGAAATCATGTTCTTAGATGAGCTGATGTATTAAAGACTAATTAAAGGGATAGTTCACCCAAAAATGAAAATGTTATGTTTATCCGCTTACCCCCAGGACATCCAAGATGTAAGTGACTTTGTTTTTTCAGTAGAACACAAATTAAGATTTATAACTCAAACTGTTGCAGTCTGTCAGTCATATAATGCCAGTCAATGGGCACCAAAACCTTTGAGAGTAAAAAAGTGTTGACTCCCTCTACTTCACAGGTTATATCCTGTTTGTGGGTATTTAGCAGGGCCTGGCTAACAGGCTGTTGCGAAGTATTGCTCTGCCTTAATTAGTGCTTTATTACTATTGTCTTGACTACTCGTGTATGACCATTGCTTTCCTTGTTTTGTTTACATCTTTTGGATTAGACTGCATTACTGTGTATAAACTTTTGCCTGCCTTACATTCATGCTATTTGCCTGCCGATTTGGACTTGGCTGCTGTGGATTATACTAAACAACACTGATTGCAATCAAAATGTCTTTTCCCAAACAGCATGCTTTATGACTGAATATGAAATATGTAAACAAGTTTTGAAGAATGTTGACATAAATACTAAAACCAACAGACTGAACTATTCTTTAAAAATGACTTTAATCTTAAGAAAGAATTTGCTGCCATGGTATGTGAACAAGGTTTGAACTGGTTTAGTAAACAGGTTTGACAGGAGATGCAAGGTCGTTTTCACTTTCTTTTTCTTTTTTCTTTCTCTCACTTACATGTGTGTGCTCAGAAACATAAATAAGCATATATGACAATGGATGTAAATCAGTATTTACATAACATAACAATGGAAAATGTATATCTCATATGTGTCCCGCATTGTCCCACAAAATCACCCTACTGGCAACACTATCTGTATCTGTCTATCTCTATAAATTGTGTTTTCAAACTGATGACATAATGCCAATGCAGAGGAACGCCCATGCTCTGTGAGTCATACGCTTAATATGAATACAGTTGTTTTGCTCAAAAAAAAAAGTCTCAAAAGTACACAAGCATAAACCCAATTCTGCTCGCATATAGCAATTAAATGCAGATTGAACGATAAGTTCCTAGAAACATTCAAAAATATGCAAATATTATTTGTAAATTGGTTTGTATTTGTGAATCGTATTTTGTGAACGTAAATGTAGATATTAATTTTCATCTTTAGATATGAATTTTATTTTTTTTAATATACATTAGCTTAAAATTATACCTAAAACACATGTCGCCAACAAACTGACGTGTTCTATTTTCTGACGTACTCCATACGAGCACGTTCAATTTGATGCATCCCAAATAGCAAGCTTGTGCATGGTGCCACAACGGATGCAAACAGGGCAGGCATAGTCAGTGAAGATAAGCAGTGTAGTGCAGTGACTTCACTTTGTGAATTTTATTTAGCTCATGCTGACATTTATTTAGATGCCATCTCAACATTTGATTTGCAGTTTGTTGTTCAGCTAAAAAAAAAACAATTTAAAAATAAAAAGGAAACCAAAACCATTGAAATAATTATAAACTTCTATATAGTACATTAATTTGGATATTTCTCCATATAAATGCAAACTTTGTCTCATGAAATCACGGTAAAAACCTTTTTTTCAGTAACATCTGCCAAAGGAGATGTTGAATATAAATGATTGACCTTCATACACAAACACATACATCAAGCAAGCTCATTTTTAGCGTGTCATCACATCATCATCATCAGAAGTGGAAATTCAACCAAGAGTCCCTTACTCTCAGTTGTTGAAGCCCTAAAATTGGCAAGAGCAGATTCCACTTATTTTGGATCTGTCTGCTGCTTTTGACACGGTTAACCACCAGATCCTCCTGTCAACCCTATTGGCAAAGGGCATCTCAGGAATTGCACTCCAGTGGTTTGAGTCTTACCTCTCAGACAGGTCCTTCAAGGGGTCTTGGAGAGGTGAGGTGTCCAAGTCGCAACATCTAGCTACAGGGGTGCCTCAGGGCTCAGTTCTTGGACCACTTCTTTTCTCTGTCTACATGGCATCACTAAGTTCTGTCATTCAGAAACGTGGCTTATCATATCACCGCTATGCTGATGACACTCAACTCTACCTTTCATTCAATCCTGATGATCCTGCGATAGCTGCTCGGATGTCAGCTTGTCTAACAGATATTTCTTGCTGGATGAAGGACCATCATCTTCAACTCAACCTTGCCAAGACAGAATTGCTTGTGTTTCTGTCAAACCCATCATTTCATCACAATTTCACCATTCAGTTAGGCACATCAACCAAACCTCCTTCGAAAACAGCCAGAAACCTTGGAGTTGTGATTGATGATCAGCTGACTTTCTCAGACCACATTGCTAAAACTGCCCAGTTCTGCAGATTAGCTTTATTCAACATCAAGAAAATCAGACCCTTTCTTTTGAAACACACTTGGCAACTCCTTGTTCAATCTCTTATTCTGTCCAGGCTGTCCAGTCCAAACCTTTACATTTGATCCAGAATGCGGCTGCAAAATGAATTTTCAATAAGCAGAAAATAACACACATCACACCTCTCTTCATCAATCTGCATTGGCTATCAATAGCTGCTCGTGTAAAATTCAAGGCATTAATGTTTGCTTACAAAATCCACCACTGGCTCTGCACCCCTTTACCTATATTCACTACTTCAGACTTACGTGCCCTCTAGAAGCTTATGTTCTTCTAATGAATGGTGCATTATTGTGCCATCCCAAAGAGGCACAAAATCCCTTTCATGGAGATTGACCTTTTTTTTTTTTCCCCGGCCTGTCAGTAACACAGATAACACATAACAGTGTGTATGTGTAGCTATGCTATCATTATTCACAGCCTCTTACTTTTTTTTTTTTTTTAATCATTTTTATATTTTATTTATTTAACCATACTATGACCGACAAGACCGGGGGGTAGAGAAAACAGGAGAGGAGAAAAAAAAAAGAGAAAAAGGATAGAGAAAGAGAGAGAGAACAAACACAGACAATCTGCTTCCATACCTGCTGACAAAGAGAGAAAACAACAAAAGACACAACAGCAGAGAAATTACAACAACATCCAATGTCTGTATGAATCACAGTAAATACTAAAATGTTAAATGTTATTGCTCAGCACACAAAACTAATATTACAAAATATGTTTGAAGCAACAGCATTTTAGGACAGTGAGTGTCTGTGAGCACCTGTTTTTACACCAATGTGAATGCTTGTGTGCACACGCGCTTGTATTCATAAGGTTCCTCCATGTAAATGCTTGATAGTGTAAGTGGGGAACCACAGCCCCGCCCCGCAAGGCATGAAGCAGACATGGAGGAGACCCGGGCCCCCAAACATCCGGAGGCCCCAGGAACCCCAGGAGAACCACCGCAGGGATAACCGCGGCCCCCACCCAGAAAAAGGCAGAGGAGGTCCCGGGGGAGCCACAATGCAGACGCCCCAGGGAGCCACGGCGGCAAGCCCGCAGGCCCCGCCAGCAGCTGGCCACACCAGGGCAGACCGGCCCGGGCCCGGAGAACCAAGGGCCCCCCCACCCCCCAGCCGGGGCCCAGCGAAGCCAGGCCCTACCGAGCGACCACCGAGAGCGGGCCAGCGCCCACCCGAGCATCCCACCACACCACCCGCCCCGGAGCCCCCACCGGCAGGGCATGGTGGTGTGGTGTGGTGTGGTGTGGTGGGGTGGGGTGGGGTGGGGGGGCCCTAGATGATGAGTGAGGCGGAGTCAAAGGCCTGACCTGACACATGGACATAGACAAACAGGCACACACATACACAAGCATCTATTCCCACCCTCATGCACGCAAACAAACATTCACACACTCACCCCACATGTAGACACACACAAAATAAATAAATAAATAAATAAATGGACACTGTACCCACACTCACACTCCCCATTTGTACTCTATACTCCTGGGACCAGGCACCACTACCCCCAGAAGGGCAGCCAGCGCCAGTCCCTGGAGCTGAATCCCCTTCACTCCGGTGTGGAGACAGGAAGTCCACCCCCGTCCCTGCAGCAGCAGAGAAGACCACCAGTCCAGACCCCGACCGGACGGCCAGCTCCTCCTCACAGCCCCCGGCCCCGGACAGAGAACAGGGGTGTGAAAAAAAAAAAAAAAGGACCCCATGCTTCACCTCACCCGCTCAAATGTAGTGTTGGTGTATGTTGTTCTAAAGTGCTTTACCTCTATGGAGATTTACCTTAAATGTTCCCTCTTGGTGGAATGACCTGCCCAATTAACTCCGAGCAGCTGAGTCCTTAACATCTTCAAAAAGCACTCTCTATTCTACTTCTATTCTTAAAAAAACCTTCTCTATTTTTTTTTATATCTTCTATATTTTATATTATACAATTAACAAAAAACCCACTAGTTTGCTCTATTTTATTTTTTATATTCTATATGTTTTCTTTGTATTTAATTTGTATTGCTTCCATTGTCCTCATTTGTAAGTCACTTTGGATAAAAAAAGCGTCTACTAAATGATTAAATGTAAGTGTGAGCACCCCAGTTTGCTGGTCTGGACTGAAAGATTTTTAGTCAGATGCATTTACATTGTGGCTATAACTCCGATGCAGTCAACGGAAACTGTCTGTAAAGGTGTGAACTAAGACTACGCAACAACAATGTAGTCAAAAAGTTTTCCCCTAAATGGTCCATACAGTTAGAATAATGAACTCTCTCCCCAGGAACTTCTTGTAAATTGCAGAATCTTAAGTGGGAGGTCCTGACAGTATTTATTGTTTCTAGCCCTTTTGTCTTTTGGTATAAAGTTCTGTCTCACAGAGAGAACGCTGTAAAGAAGAGTTGGTGAAATTTCCTCCAAACAGATGTGAGAGATTGATAAAATCATACAGAAAATGATTACTTAAAGTTATTGCTGTTAAAAGTAAATCTACAAGCAATTGAATCACAGGGTGTCCTTAATTTGTCACCAATGACTTTCCATCTTGGCTTTATTTTTGCTAAATAAATAATGACATGGTGTGATATGCCATGTGTTGTTGTTCAACTGAGGATGAGGCAATTAATAATGAATAGGTAATCAAGAGCAATACATTAACTCGGTATTATCTGTGCATTAGTTAAGCATGAATTAATGCATATTAGTGCACCAGTATTGTAAGTGTCATCTAAACTTAAGGACTGTTTCACAGGTGTGTGCAATAATTGTTTATGCAACAAGTTATTTGCGATGATTTGTATGTTTAAATTTAGTTAAACCACTGCACATCAGCTGCAAAAATACTGGAATATTAAGTGAGATTTAAATCTGTTAAGTATGTTTGCCTTATTTTACATATGATGAATGTTTGATTAAAATGTGTTGTTCCCCGTCTGTCATTCACGTTCGACGTTGTGTCGAAGTGACGACTAGGGGTCGCTCTTGAGAGCCCGAATACCTCTGACAGCTTTGAGAAAAGGCCAATGAGAATTGGTATGCAGTATTTGCATAGCCCGCTCCGCCCGGGAGATCCGGGCATAAGAGGGGGGGGCTAGGCAACACTCATTGTTCTGTTTCTTCGGAGCCGAATGCAGCGTCTCTTCATTGAGAAGCAGCGTTACTCACCTCTCTCGTCGTTGGATCTACGGCACGGGCAGCGGTCTCTTCCTTCTCGAACGCAGTAGCAGTGAGAGTCCCCTGGGTGCTTCGACGGCGAATCTTGAAGAGCAGATTTCCTCTTAATAAAATCTAAAGAGCAAATTTCTCTAAAAGAGTGCAGACACGGTGGGTTTGTGTGTTTACTATGCCTTTCCTTCCGTGTCCTTCTGGTTGCGGCTTCTTTCTCTCCCAAAACGATCGGCACGAGCTCTGTCTTCAGTGTTTGGGTCGTGACCATGCTGAAGCGGCGTTCGGCGAGGGCGGATGTCCTGCTTGCGAGGACATGCCCCTCAGCACACTTCGTTCGCGAGTCGCGTTCTTTACTAAAAGACCGCGGCTCGCATCAACCGCTCCCGCGGCTCGTCCTTCTACTTCCGGGTACGAGGCTGCCGCGGCACGTGTTGATGAAGAGCGAGAGAGCGCGAGCGTTTCGCCGGGTAATTCCCCGCGTCCCTCGCGCTCTGTGTGTCTGCCGGTCGAGCTTTCGGATGACTTTGAAAACTCGTCTCAGTACGGGTTGGATTGGTTATTCGGGGCTCCTGCGGGGGAGGAAGAAGTGTCTGCAGCATCGGAGAGTGGGCAGCCATCTGAAGCAGACGCGCTGTCTGAGGCACCCGCTGTGGGGGCGGGTTCTCAGTCAGTAGCAGACGCGGAAATGGCGGCCATGCTCGAACGGGCGGCCAAAGCAATCGGGATTGAGTGGAAGTCTCCGCCCCGTCCTGAGCGCTCACGGCTGGATGATTGGTATCTGGGTAACGACCGTGGTTCTCGGCCACGTTCTACCCCAGTTCCTTTCTTCCCGGAAGTGCATGAGGAACTGACTAAGTCGTGGAAGGCTCCTTTTTCAGCCAGAACGCGTCTTAGCGGTTCTTCCTCTCTCACCACCCTCGATGGAGGTCCAGCGAAGGGGTATACGGAGGTTCCCGCCGTGGAGCGTGCGATCGCGGTGCATCTTTGCCCGCAGACCGCCGCCACCTGGCGGGACCGCCCAAAACTCCCGTCCAGGGCATGTAAGGCTTCTTCCGCTCTCGTGGGGAAGGCTTATGCTGCTTCTGGACAAGCTGCGTCCGCCCTTCACGCTATGGCCGTCCTGCAGGTCTATCAGGCCAAGGTTCTTAGCGAGTTGCACGAGGGTGTTCCCAAACCAGAGCTTTTGCAGGATCTGCGCTCGGCGACTGACTATGCTCTACGAGCTACGAAGGTCACGGCGCAGGCTCTGGGGAGGGCGATGTCCACTATGGTGGTCCAGGAGCGCCACCTTTGGCTGAATCTGGCGGAAATGAAGGACGCTGAGAAGGTTCGCTTTCTTGACGCCCCCATTTCTCAGGCTGGTCTCTTTGGCGACACTGTCGAGGAATTTGCACAGCAGTTCTCCGCAGTGAAGAAACAGACGGAGGCTATCAAACACATCTTGCCTCGTCGGGCGCCGGCCCCCGGGCCCGCACCCCCGAGGCAGCAGCCTCCGCCTGTTTCACGCCGAGGACGACCGCCTTCCAGACCGGCTCAGGGCCCGCCACAGGCTGGTCCTGCACCTAAACCAGCCTTGCGGTCGAGCTCTCGCAAGAAGGTGGCGCCGTTAGCTCAGTCTCAGGCCGCTAAGAACCCTCGTCAGGCTTCGAAGCGTTCCTGAAACGAGCAGCCCGGAGGAGAGAGATCTGCTGACCTGTCTGGACCCACACTCGGCGAGGGGACGAGTGTGGGTTTCGGCTCCACCCCGGCTGTCTGCCTCTCGGCAGACGGCCACCACATGGTCAATAAAAGAGCAATTTTCTTCTCTGGGCGAAAAAAAATCTATGTGACTGCGTCCCTCCGGGGTACCCAGCCACTAAAACATGTCAAAGCATGCTCAACCGCAGGGCCTGCGCTTCGGCATGCTTTGACGAATCAAGTGCATCCATCAGTCGATCCCCTGAGCTCAGGCGATCTTCTGATGGATCCTTGTCTGTCGGTTCCGATGGTCGATCCTTCCATGGCTGGGTCCCTCCGGGGTACCCAGCCACCAAAACACATCAAAGCATGCTCAACCGCAAAACTTGCGCTTCTGCATACTTTGACAGAGAAACAAGCGCATCCGTCAGTCGATCCCCTGAGCTCAGGCGATCTTCTCACGGATCCTTGTATGTCGGTTATGGCGATCAAAGCACCTTGTGTCCTCCGGGACAGCACGCCCCCGAACAAAGGGCTTTCACCACAACTCAGTCACACCATACCCACCCGAGGTACGTCGGTGGTCCCCCTGAGACCGTTGGCAGAGAGTTTTACAGCTTGGCTCGAGATACCCAACCTCTCTCGCTGGCTTCTCAGAACCATCCGACTCGGCTATGCTATCCAATTCGCACGCAACCCGCCCAAGTTCAGCGGCATCTTCTCTACCGCGGTTCGGGACGAGAATGCTGCGGTTCTTTGGGCGGAGATCGCGACCCTTCTGGCGAAGGACGCGATAGAGCCGGTCCCCTCGGCCGACATGAAGAAAGGGTTCTACAGCCCCTACTTCATTGTACCCAAGAAAGGTGGCGGTTTAAGACCAATCCTGGATCTGAGGATTCTGAATCGGGCCCTTCACAAGCTCCCCTTCAGAATGCTAACGCTCAAACGCATTCTCACATGCATCAGATTCCAGGATTGGTTTGTGGCGATAGACCTGAAAGACGCGTACTTTCATGTCTCGATTCTTCCAAGACACAGGCCCTTCCTGCAGTTTGCCTTCGAAGGTCGAGCATTTCAGTACAAAGTCCTTCCATTTGGGCTCTCCCTGTCTCCCCGCGTCTTTACGAAAGTCGCAGAGGCAGCCCTTGCCCCTCTCCGGGAGAGGGGCATCCGCATTCTCAATTACCTCGACGACTGGCTGGTCATAGCACACTCTCAGGAGTTGGTATGCAAACACAGGGATGTGGTTTTCAACCATCTGGCCCATCTGGGGTTTCGGGTCAACTGGGAAAAGAGCAAGCTCGCCCCGGTACGGAGCATCTCTTTTCTCGGTAAACAACTAGACTCGGTTGCCATGAGTGCACGGCTCTCCCCGGAGCGTGCACAGTCAGTGCTGAGCTGCGTCCAGAAGCTCTCACGCAGCCCGACGGTCCCCCTCAAACAATTTCAGAGGCTCCTGGGTCACATGGCATCCGCAGCCGCCGTCACGCCGCTGGGCCTAATGCACATGAGACCGTTACAACACTGGCTGCGTTCCCGAGTCCCGAGATGGCCATGGCGCCAGGGTTCATACCGGGTGCACGTCACACCCGTATGTCTAAAAACCCTCGGTCCTTGGAAAGACATTTCGTTCCTACGGGCCGGGGTGCCCTTAGGACAAGTGTCCAGGCGCATTTTGGTTACGACAGATGCATCCAACACAGGCTGGGGCGCCGTATGCAATGGGCAAGCAGCTGCAGGGCTCTGGTCGGGCCCTCGGCTGCATTGGCATATCAATTGCCTCGAGCTGCTGACAGTGTTTTTGGCCCTGAAGAGGTTCCGACCTTTGGTTCAGGGCAAACACGTGCTGGTCCGCACAGACAGCACTGCGACTGTAGCCTACATCAATCACCAGGGCGGTGTACGCTCCTTTCGCATGTCACAGCTAGCCCGCCATCTCCTCCTTTGGTGTCGAAACAATGTCAAGTCTCTACGAGCCACCCACATACCGGGCGAACTCAATTGGGTAGCGGACGCGCTCTCCCGACAGACTTCGCTTCGGGGCGAGTGGAGACTTCACCCTCAGACGGTTCAGCTGATCTGGAGTCTTTTCGGTCAGGCCCAGGTCGACCTGTTTGCCTCGATAGAGAACACTCACTGCCAGTTGTGGTACGGTCTGTCCGAGGCGCCCCTCGGCACAGATGCACTGGCACACAGCTGGCCTCAGGGCCTCCTCAAGTATGCGTTTCCACCAGTGAGCCTAATTGCACAGACCCTGTGCAAAGTCAGGGAGGACAGAGAACAGATCCTGCTGGTGGCCCCCTACTGGCCCAACAGGGTTTGGTTCTCAGAGCTGGTGCTCCTCTCCCCCGTTCCTCCCTGGCGCATTCCCCTGAGGAAGGACCTCCTTTCACAGGGGAAGGGCACGATATGGCACCCGCGCCCAGATCTCTGGAACCTCCACGTATGGTCCCTGGACGCGACCAGGAGGATTTCAGAGATCTCCCACTGGCAGTGGTAAACACTCTGTTGCAGTCGAGAGCTCCCTCCACGAGGCGGCTGTACGACCTCAGATGGCGCAAATTCACAAACTGGTGTTCCTCCCGGGGGGAGAACCCACGGAGATGTGGCATCCGAACGGTGCTTTCCTTCCTCCAAGGAGGACTGGATAGACACCTTTCTGCTTCAACACTTAAGGTCCAGGTAGCCGCTATTGCCGCTAACCACGACCTGGTGGAAGGTAGATCGGTTGGGAAGCACAATTTGGTTATACGATTCCTTAAAGGTGCACGCAGGCTGAACCCCGTCAGACCGCGCCTTGTCCCCTCTTGGGATCTGTCTGTGGTCCTCCGGGGCCTACAGTCAGGTCCCTTTGAGCCGCTCCAGTCAGTCGAACTCAGTGCTCTCTCCCAAAAGACGGCTCTCCTGACTGCGCTCACATCGATCAAAAGAGTGGGAGACCTCCAAGCCCTCTCCGTCAGTGACTCGTGCCTCGAATTCGGGCCGGCTAACTCTCACGTTATCCTGAGACCCCGGCCCGGTTATGTGCCCAAAGTGCCCACCACTCCCTTCAGGGACCAGGTGGTCACTCTGCAAGCTATCCCTTCTCAGGAAGGCGACCCCAACCTCTCCTTGTTATGCCCAGACCGTGCCCTGAGCATTTACTTGGAACGTACTGAAAGCTTCAGACGGTCGAGTCAGCTCTTTGTCTGTTTTGGAGGACAGCAGAAGGGGAAAGCTGTCTCCAAACAAAGAATTTCCCACTGGATTGTGGATGCGATTCGTTTGGCCTACCAGGCCACAGGGGTGCCCTGCCCGCTGGGGGTGCACGCCCACTCCACCAGGGGCGTCGCAGCGTCGGTTGCGCTGGCGAACGGGATCTCTTTAACAGACATTTGCAGAGCTGCAGGTTGGGCTACACCTAACACGTTTGCCAGGTTCTACAATCTGCGTGTAGAACCAGTCTCTTCTGGAGTCCTGAACGCAAGCCCAGTAACTCCTGAAGCTGACACGGTGTAGAAGCTTGCTGAAGCGTCGTTCCCCACGGGTGATGACGCTTCCCCAGTTCAGTAAGTTTCCTGGCGTGAACCCTGAACGACAATTTCCATCATGTTGCACCCGCAACGTAGCTATGTTCAGCGGAGGAACTAGCTATCAGAATCTAATATGAGGTTAGGTTGCCTCTTGTGAACTCTCATATTAGGTTGGTGCCCCACATGTAGTGGCTCCTAATGCGGCCCCATGTGTGTATCTCCACCTATACTCCCAGAGATGCGGTGTTTCCCTTAAGACAAAACTTGTCTCCGACCCTGAGCTCAGCAGTCTCTCCTCATGCGGAGCCTGCCTCAGGATCGTCCCCTTGTTGTGCTCCCCTAGTGCGAGCCCTCAAGTGTATTCTCCACACAAATACCTCCCTCCGGGCTGGGTGTGGTCTCCGTAGTGCCCATCCCCCCCCGGGGAGGACGGACACTGGCCCAATGTTCTCCAAGATGTTCAACCAAAGGTGAGGAAAGGCTGGCTGAAGCTCTTGGGCATTGGAAGGTCACGTAGAGGTGAGTGACATTTATCTAACACGCAAGACCTGTTAATATTTGCACTCCATGCACTCGTGACGCGGTCCGCTGGTTGTGGCGTTTTCAACTGGGACCCCTAGTCGCCACTTCGACACAACGTCGAACGTGAACGACAGACGGGGAACGTCTTGGTTACGTATGGTAACCCTCGTTCCCTGATGGAGGGAACGGAGACGTTGTGTCCCCCTTGCCACAACCTCGGACCGCCTCTGAGTGTAGCCGGGTGCTTCGGCTCCTCAGATCAGAACAATGAGTGTTGCCTAGCCCCCCCCTCTTATGCCCGGATCTCCGGGGCGGAGCGGGCTATGCAAATACTGCATACCAATTCTCATTGGCCTTTTCTCAAAGCTGTCAGAGGTATTCGGGCTCTCAAGAGCGACCCCTAGTCGTCACTTCGACACAACGTCTCCGTTCCCTCCATCAGGGAACGAGGGTTACCATACGTAACCAAGACGTATTCCACTGTGCATTTTCATTGAATCTGTAGGAATGCTAAATCTGTTTTTGTGCAAATAAGAGAGGACACACAGCTGTTACAAATTATTTTAATTTTTTTCCTGTTTAATTGCATCAGACATTCTATTTAATATTCAATAGACAATATTCTAAGTTATAGTTTTTCTGTAATTTTAATACTACAACTTACTTTTCCACACTGCATAATTCTGTGCTAGTAAAGATAGTAACTACATAGATAGCATTACAGAACATATATTGCCAAAATTATTGGGACACCCTTTTCTAATGAACAGGTTTTACTACTTTTGTAATTTCTTTTTTCTTACTTTAGAGTACAAATCTTAATGTTTAATGATATTCTAAAGAATTGTGTGATCCTAGTTGTAAAGCAACAGCTTGGACAGGATCCTTTTCTACTCTAACATGACAATGCCTCTGTGTATTAGGCAAAAAATAAATTATTGATTCAGACAGTGTGAAGAAGTTATAATCCCAGCTGAAAACCTCTGGCTTTTGAATTTAAGTGCAAAAAACTCATCACAAAACACCAATGACTTGTGCATATGGGTACAGTCATTTTAGACATTTTCAAAACTGTTGCAACAGAGATGGAAGTATAAATTTTAAAATACATGAATTATGTTTCCATTTTTGTTACAACAGTTTTGGAAGAGCCTTTTTCTGTTTTAAAGGGAATCCCCAAACTGTTTTTATAAAATTAGAAGCACACAACACTGCAAAAAATGCTTTTCTTACTTAGATTTTTTGTCTTGTTTCCAGCCAAAATATCTAAAAATTCTTAAATCAAGAAGGATTTTCTAGACAAGTAAAACTTATTGTCTTGTTTTCAGACAAAATATGTCAAAATTAAGTGAGTTTTTGCTTGAAACACACTACACACTGCAAAAAATGCTTTTCTAGCTAAGATTTTTTGTCTTGATTCTAGACAAAATATCTAAAAATTCTTAAATCAAGAAGTAAAAATTATTGTCTTTTCAGTTTTCAGAAAAAATACGTCAAAATTAAGTGAGTTTTTGCTTGAAACAAGCAAAATAATCTGCCAATGGGGTGAGAAAAATTATCTATCTTTCATCTTGAAATAAGATTATTTTTCTCACCCCATTGGCAGATTATTTTGCTCGTTTCAAGCAAAAACTCACTTAATTTTGACGTATTTTTTCTGAAAACAAGACAAACATTTTTACTTGTCTAGAAAATCCTCCTTGATTTAAGATTTTTTAGATATTTTGGCTGGAAACAAGACAAAAAATCTAAGTAAGAAAAGCATTTTTTGCAGTGTAGAAAGCTTTTAATTACTTAACAAAATAAAACAAATCAGTTGAAGTGTTCAATGGAGTTAAAAAATTTGCTCTTAAGCTATTTTCAACACTTTAGATTGGTTAATAATTTGTAAAAATAACATACCCAGTTGGGGACTGACCAATAGTATCGATTTGTGAAAAAATATGAAATTGACAAAATTTGGACATAGGAGTTTCCACCCGACAGCGTCGATATGCTTATAAATCCATCACAGAAATCATGGAAAAGTACTCAACCCTTTTCATCAGAAGGGGGTGTCCCAATACCTTTGGCAATATAGCATAGATAGTACTACTAAAATTAAAATACAATTTAATAACAATTCTGAAACTTACAGAATGTTTTGTTATAGCACAATGATCTCTTATATGTCAAAATATCAAGGGAATTTTGATTTCTCAGTTTATGGCCACTTTAATAAGCAGAACTGTCAAAGAAATGTATTGCTGCCATTTTGTAAAATATAGCAACAAACTAAAATACTTGCTGACTTTATGATTGTTATGACTGGTTTAAATATAATGAAACAAACAAACAAAAAACTTTCATTAACATTCTCTTGCAACTTTTTTTAATTAAATGTATTTATCCAAACTGTCAATAGCATTCTGTTTTGTGTATGTCCTCCACTCCTCTGGTACCTTACCACTCTTAAATGTTTTTTTGTAGTATTTTTCAAGATCTTTCTGGAACTGACACACAAACCACTTCCAGTAGGGCAGTTCAGAGAGATCAGGGGTGATGCTCCAGTCTGCATAAACTCCTCCTGCTCTTCTGTATTCTTTCCAGGGGAATTTATCATCTGAAATATTGGGATAAAAACATAGAGTGCTGTGTGCTACATTTGTTGTGCAGATGTGAACACACAGGTTTGTTGTACCCCTGTATTTCATCCCATTTATTCCAGTAACTTTGTGGAAAGGAGCATTGTGATCTCCATCATGGTTTTCTATGGTGTTGGTGCAGATGGCTTTACAGAACGGACACTGAACCCAACAGCACTGACAGAAGTGATCAATCAGAATCTCATCTGATCTGTCCTTATACTCTAGCTTTGATGGGAAATACTTTGTGTCAAATCTGCTGCTGATGTCAGACATTATAGCAGGAAGTTCATTTCTCATCACATCTTCTATGAGGTTGAAATCATCAACATCATCATGTTTGACTCCACTGAGGTCTTTTTCAGAGAAGATCAGCTCATCTGAGAGCTGCTGTGTGAAACTCTTCAACCACAAACCAGCATCTCCTCTGTTGACTTGAACATGTTCAGTAGAGCCATGAGCTGCTTTCATGATCTTCTGCTGCAGGAGTTTAATGTTCTCCTTCATCCTGGGCAAAAATCTGACACTGAACTTATCAGTGATGTACCGACTGACTTCATCTCTGATGAAATTCTTGAAGTGATCTCTGGGATTATGAATGTAGTTCATGTATTTGTCAAAATCCTCTTCTTCTGCCAGTGTTTTCAGAATGTGTTTCTCCATATTTGATCTGTTTCCATTCAGCGATTTACAGTCTGATCTCATTTCATCTGCTAGATCTCTGGCAGTCTTCTTGCAGAGGCTCTGCTCAATGGGCTCTTTAAGTTTCTGGCAGATGATCTGACCAAAAATAGCAGCCGATGTTGCGCCTTGAAAGTGTTTCTGGAAAATACTGTAATACTCTTCTTTCTTTTTCTCCAAATAAAGATCAGGATCATTCAATTCCCTGAACGTTCTGTGTTGGTCAGTGATTATCATGTTTGCTTTCTTGCAGATGGAAAAAACTAAGTCCATAAAGAATTCATTTTTGAACACATAGTTCACTGTTTCTTTATGATGGTCATTTACTCTCCACTTGATGTAATTTATGAGTTTTTGGATATAACTAATGTTGTAGCCCATCTTTGAAATGTTAAATGACTGAATCATTTTGTCTGTTTGCTTATCAACATCTGAGACAAATGATTTTATGTGGGCTTCTTCTTCTGTAGACAGAGTTTCAGACAGAGATAGAATTGCTATGCTATCACGCTTTATAGCCTCTTTAAACTTTTTTGGGGAGGACTTTTTGAAAACAACATATCCAGAAAAACTGTGCACATTAAATATACTGTTCCCTCTCCAGTGATCTACAGGGAGAACTGCCTTATAGATATCACTGAGAAGTATTTTCACATCTCTCAGGATGTCAAATTCTTTAACTGAAATTTTAGTGTCTGTGATGATTTTCCTGACACATTTTTCCCAAAAGGAATCAAACTCTTTCTTGAGCTTGTCTTTATCGTTTGCAATGTCTTTGAGTTTTAAGGCAAGTTCTTTGCTCTTTTCAAACAGAGTGTTTTCGTGATGTGTTCTTTGAGCATCAATCTTTTTCTTAAGCTTTCGCTGCTGAAGAATCTCATTTAATTTCCTCTTTGTTTCTCTCACAATGTTTTCCTGAAGCTCTTTGATTTTTATTTCAAAAGATGCTTTCCACTGATTCAGTATGTCTGAATCAGTGTCTTTCTCAAAGAACTCTGACATTGAGTTTTTCACTTTCTCACTTGCTTCCGTCAGTTCTCCTTGAAGAACTGTTTCTTCAACTTTATGGATTGCTTCATTTTCTATTTTGTTGTGTAGTTTGTTCTCGATTTCCATCATGGCACTGCGAAGACTCCAGGACCATTTGCTGTATTCAGTCTCCAGTTTCCTGTAGGCTGAAATCTCCAGAGAGTTTCTAAAGCTAAAGACGAATCCTTCATTCAGTAAAGCCTCACAAAGATCTTGAATGCGACCTCTTACGTGTGTCAGCCTCATTCCATGTAAGTTTGAGGCATGATGCATAATAGTTTTCTTTAATTCTTGGATATTCTCACAGTAGTTTGGGTTTGGTGGTGCCATGGGTGGGTTACCCTCCCAGAGGTGTACAAAATACTTCACGTCATTTTGTATATTGAATTCAATGACATCACTGAAACATTCTGCATCACAGACTTCCACTTCAGCAGCCAGTTTTGTCATCTCATCCAGTGTCTCCTGCAGTCGTCTCCTTCCCTCTTTTGTTTTTTCTCCAGCTGTGACGTCTGAAACATTCTGATGAACAAACACGCATCTGGAATTCAGTCTGACCTTCTTCATCCTCATGAAAGCCTGAACAACAATCTGAAGAATGTCTTGCATCTCAGATAAGTTTTCTCCAAAGATGTTGATCAGTGTTAGATTTGCAAGACCAACAACAAATGTGGCCAATTCATTGTCATGATGTCTTGTTGATCTTCCAGCCAGTTCTAGAGCACGAAGACCCTCAGTATCAACAACCAGAATATAGTCGAAGTCCATCTGTGTTTTCATCTCGTCTGACACTTTGACCAGCTGCATGAAAGCTCCTCTGGTGCACCTGCCAGCGCTGACGGCAAACTGGAGTCCAAACATGGCATTCAGCATGGTGGATTTCCCAGAGCTCTGAATCCCTAAAACCGACAGCACAAACACTCTCTGGTCTCCCAGTTTATGGATGAGTTGATCTAGAACAGCAGAGATCCAGATCACAGGAACATGAGCAGCATCTCCATCCATCAGCTCCAGTGGAAATCCAGAGATCATCATCTCTGCTGCAAAACTCGGGAGAGAAGAGAAGTGAACCTGCAGGTCTTTCTTGTTCTTCTTCACAGATGAACATGATTCATAAATCTGACCGATCTCCCTCATGATGTGCTCCAAATTAAAGGTTGCAGCTTGAAGTTCCTCTGAAATGCTCTCAAGTTCTGATCTCAGTTGTTCAGATTTGTCATGATTGCCTTTTATTTCTACAACTGTTGACCATTTTTCATTATATTTATTTTGAAGAATAGAAAGGTCAGCTGAGATATATTCATCCAGAAGGATTCCAAGCCATTTAAGAAAATACATATTATTCACAGCATGCAAGGGAATTTCTTTTATGAACAACTGTATAAAATTGTTTATATTAACTGCATGCTGCTGCTCACGAATTCTGTTCAGGTTGGCACGTTTTATGCTTTTTTCCATTTCTGTCTCATTTGCTTGAAGTCGGTGTAGTTCTTTGTTCTTCTGACTCCACTGACGCCACAGTTTCCCCTGATGAGGCAGAAATGATTCTTTGATTTTTGCCAGATCTTTCTTCTCCAGTAAACTCATCATCTGCTGTGCTGCTTCTCTTCCTCTCCTGCAGTCATCATCATCTTCCTCATCGACTCTGATGTCAGAGTGTTTGGACACATCTTTAAGTCTAAAAGTGGAAGATGATTTTGAGAGACAATCATTTATAGCTCTTCTGAGTTCTTCAGATACATCTGACTGATTCCTGTCTTTCAGACCAATCTTGTATTTCAATTTTCGTGTCTCAGTCAAAGTTGAAACATCCTCAGTAAAAAGACAGATGAGTGAGTTTAAGTCCTTGTAGAGTTCTTGAAGCTTTTTCATGTTTTTGTCAAGATGTGGTAGAAGAACAACATTGACTGAGGCCATTTGAGTGAGGATCTGCAGCTGTTTCTCATGGTCTCCTGCATCACCGTGTAGATTACAGAACGCAACACAGTCACTGAATGTATCTGTGTTCGTTCCAGAAGGGCAGAACCAAGCGATCTCCACCACTCCATCCATCAGGACTCTGGTTCTGCTGCTGCCTGGGCAGTTCCTGTGGAAGAACGTGTTGTGTTTCTCACTGATCAGACTGTTCACCAGCTGAGACTTGGATGAAGACACAGAGCCAAACCTGAAGAAAGACACCATTGGAGTTTCTGCCTTGTAGATCTGCTGAGTTTTACTCATGATTTCATTGTTGGTGTTTCTCATCTTCCAGCTCTTGTTGATTTGTCTGAATGTCCAGAGAGGAAACTCAATCTGTTGTGTGAATGGATCAGGAACAAGCAGAGGCAGAGCGTACTGACACTGGGACAGTTTAGTCACCATCAGCTGCTTCAGGAAACCATCAGCACAATGAAACACGGCCATCTGGACATCCATTGGGTGAATACGCTCATATTGGTTTGTTTCTTTATTAGAAAAAGACATTTCTTTAAAAATATCAACCTCATCGTTAAACAAGCCACTGTCTCTTTGTTGTCTGTGATGCTGTTCATTGGTCGTATTACTTTTAATGCATCTTGCTCTGTAGTTCATCATCAGTAGTTTTTGTATGAAAGTCTGAACCAGCTCTTCTTCAGCACAAGTTTCATTGGATTGTAAAGAATATTCAGATAGCTGAAGAACATCTGCAGCTCTCAGTTTATTGTAGCACCTGTCTTCAAGATGAAGTCTGTGAAATAGTTGCTTTATTTTCCCCTTTTCAGGCTTTTCCTGTTGTTGGTGTTGATCTGCTATTAGTCTTGCTGTTGCATCGTCTTTGTTTTCTCTCTGTTGAACAAAAACATATTACATTTACTTGAGCTTTAATGAATAATGCCACCATTTTAGTTTGACTTGAAAGTTGATGTCTATTTTCAGTTATCTTTAATCATATTTTGTCTGATTAATCACAATTTACATTATAATCATGTCTCAGATGCAATTAAATCTGTTTGTAAAGATGTGTACCAAACAATAAATCATATAGCACACAAGGAATGCAGGATTAGCAAACAAGTAACGCCATTAAAATAACCACAAAGTACAAACATTTTCTTCCCTAAAATCCAACTTGCACAATGACAACTGGAATGATCAGATGCTGTCATTCTCTTGGTCACTTTCGGCATGGAAATATCAACATTAGGGGTCACTCTTGGAATTCTCAAACATCTTTGATGAAAATAGGTGAGTGGAATTTGGATACCAACCACTCCCCAAATATCCGGGTATATAAGGAAACTGATTTGCTCCACTCCTTGTTCTTTGGTACAAAATTGCACCGCTCCGTCAGATATGCATATGTTTTTGTAATTTGAAATGCATGTGAAAAATGTCATACCACTGATATTACCTAAGAAGTTAAAGTAAGAACGTATCCCAGAGAGCAAAATTCCTGAGGCCCAGATCAAGCCCACAGCTGACACTTGTGTGGCACAAATGATGACACTAGGATGGTCTACTCCTTTTTGCCAGATTTGGGCCACAAGCAAGCCAAATGAAGCCCACATTGGTAGCCATGACACTAAATAAATAAATAACTAAAATAAACCAGAACTGGCCCAATCTGGGCAACAATGTGACTGTCATGCCAATTATAAATGGAATTTAATCTTGATAACGCATTGTGATTAGTCAGACCGGGTCTGTTCCAGTTGGGCTCAGTCGTTGTTTGCAATCGCCAGAAAAAGTCACAAAGGATGTGGTGTCTAAAGATTATAATCTTAGAATTGAAGAACCAGTCATTGCCATACATTTTCACAAAGGTTTTATTAAATATGTTTAAGATTTGTGACTGACACCAGTGATTGTTTGCGGGTGGAGTTGTATTCATTGTCAAACATGATTCAGCATTCATTATGTAATTCTGTCAAACATGTTTTTAAAAGAAAAATCTACATTTTTCTTGTTGTGATATATTTTTTAGTATTTCATAAGTTGACACTGCAAATTAAATAGTTTCATATTAAATGGATGTTGCAGTTTTTGTGAATTGTTTTTTGTTTAACTTTTTTTTTGGTTCGGCAGAATATGTCCAGTCATGACTCGCCAGTTGTGTTGTGTAGTGGAGTGGAGTGACTCTCTGAAAAAAAACAAAAAAAACAATCCGTGGCTATGGTTTTGTAACTTGTCCCCTCAGTTTATAATCCGTACTCACAAATTCTTAAACTGTTCCCTCGGTTTAACAAAAGGATTTTTCGTGTCCATGTTCCTGGTTGTAACATGGAGTCAGAAGCAGTGGGATCCATTTGCAGCTTTATTGAAATCACAGGCAAATCAGACAGACTTCATCAGGGGCGACAGGAATATCAGAGAAGAATCAGGACCGTAATCGTTAAACGGGCGTGAGGCCGGGGAAGGCTGATGACAACAAACAGAGCAGTAAACAGAGTCAGATAAAGTCCATAAGGCAGGCGGCAAGGGTTCGTAAATCCAGGAAACAATCAGAGTCGGCAACAGGAAAGCAGTCCAGGGAATAACGCTCAGAATTGGTTGCATAGCAAGACAAGACTTCTTGAACAGGTGAGCGTGGCTTAAATAGTGTATGCTCAGCCCCAGGTACAGGGTTATGGGTAATGGAGTCCAAAAGACTAATATTCAGGAGACGGTTCCCTCTGGTGGCGATCGGAGGGAGCCACAGAGGCCTGATTTGTGACACTGGTTGTGTATTGGAGAATTTATCCTCTGTTGGTGAGTTTATGTCCAAACTGCACTTGGGTTCACAATTCATCTCACCTACAGTGGATCACTTGTTAGAGTTACACTCACAGATTCATTTTAAAAGAACAGCAAGCTCCTAGTTTGCCCATGTTAACGAATCATATTGTATATTGTTTTATTGTATATTATTATGTGGAATAGGCCTACATCAAATTGTCTTAAGTGATTTTCCATCAACTGCAGTGGGTATGAGGTGGAATACTGTAACAAAGGACTCGGTTGGTTAAGGATCCAAATGCAGCTTTATTGAATAATTCATGGTACAACAGGCAAGGTTGATAGACAGTAGACAGGATTGACATAGGCAAAGCTAGCGAGTGATTAGAGTCCAAGCAATAGGTAGAGACAGGCAGCTAGCAAACAACCGTAATCCAGAAAACAGGCGTGGGTCAAAAGGCAGGCAGAGAACGATCAGGAAACGGGACCAACAAGGTCAGCAACGGGAAAAACAAACACAGGAAATAATACTTGGAATTGATAGCCAGGGCAAATCAAGACTTCGCAAAGATCTGTGTGTAATGTGGGTCTGTTTATAGTAGAGTTGTAATGTGGTAATGTCCAGGAAGTCAGCGGGAAAGGGATTATGGGAGATGGAGTCTGTGACAGAGTTCAGAGTATCAGTGAAGGCTCCCTCTAATGCTGAGAGGAGGGAGCCGCAGTGGTATGATTTGTGACAAATACAATGAAGATGTGATGATGTGTGTCAATTTTTGTTTATTTGTGATAATTTTAGCGCTTTACAATGCAATAATAAACCAGTTGCAGTTATGAAGTTTTAGAACTGACTTTTGACTAATTAGTTCCCTTTTTTGCAAGTAGTTTTGGACCTTTGATATGTAATCTACATGTATTAATAATAGTAATAAAATAAAAGTTGTTGTTGTTGTTGTGCTAAATAAATGACTGTACTTAGAATAGTAAAATGTTTATCATAAATTAATTTTTATTTTTAAATAACCTTTTAAAGTTTAAGTAATGTGTTTGTGTAGGCCTACTATTCATTCCTATCGTGAAGACTTATTTTGGTGATTTTATTATACTTATGCGTAGCTTTTCCCTTCAGAGTCAGATGTAGCCTATGCTTCACTGTTAATGTTATAATTATATAACCTAACCTAGGCCTGTTATAACACTGTATTCAGTTAGAGAGCAAAAGGAACCTGTACATTATCTTGTTTTGTATTGCTTTTGTTGCTTTTGTTTAAAATTGAACCACACTCTTCTCTTAATATTTTATTTTGGTGCTTTAAACTACAATGATCCGTACTCACAAAATAGTCTTCTTTTTAGCATTTATCTTACATTATTGGCTAATTACCAATAGGATAACACACAGGCAATGTATTCAGAAAAGTTTCAATACCATTTTCTTTTTCATCTTACTTTGGTATAATACACATCTCTTAGGACCTGAAGCTGAAACAGGCCATTTTCACACTTTGATGTTTTCACTGCCTTTGTAAATACATTTTAAAAATCCGAAGCCTCATGAACAAAATAATCTAATGCTCCAATCTTGAAAAATAAACTAGAAATCCCCACATCACCTCAGTAAACAAAAAGTGAAGACTCATTAAGTTCATCTAGGTTACTTTTTGTTTCTGGAAGAAAACGCAGAGTGAGTAATAAGACACAATTTATCTCAGAAGAAGAAAGGGATGTAACGCGGAGATAATTTCTGATGAGTGCGGTTTTTTTTTTTTCTTTTTTTGTCAAAGACTATCATGCAGGGATTGCAAACAGTCAATGGCACATTGGCTTGTCTCCTGTAACTGACAGTGTAAACCAACCAATCACAATGCAGTAAAGACAGAGCAAAGAAGTATATTGCTCTGCCTATATAAAGATTGTTTCTTTATCTGCCTTTCCCACATTTTTACAGCAGATTTATCAAGTATGGGCTTGATCTTTGGTGAGTGATGTGGGCCAAAGAATCTGTAAAGTGCTTGATAGAGACTAATACCAAAGGCAGGCATCTAACCTATCCTCATGTGTGCGTGCGCCATGAGTGTAGAATAATTTTTAAAGCCGCAGTTAAATGCGCAATGATCTTCCGTGCGTGGGTTGTCCTCCAGCTCAGCTCCTGTGCGGATGAATCTAATGTTCCACCGCTGTGGATATTCACTGTACTTAGGAATCACAGATTAACAGATTCAAATGTATGGCCCAAATAAGAATCTTCATCAGATATTGCCATCTAAGAGTAAGTAACAAGTCTATCCCCATTATTATTTAGTCATGGAAACAATGGTGAAAATATATTTTAGATATTTTTTTAAAAAGTGAACTGTAGGTTTTGGGTTGGGGGTTGTTGAGAACCCACCGGCAAAAAACATAAATCTGCGTCTATGTTACAGACAGTATGTAATAATGTATTGAGAGTAAATTGCCAGGTTTTTTTTTAATTAAAATTATTAAATGGATGCTGCTGTGCAGGGACAATAAAGCACTCCTTATAGAGAGCATGCACTGACGTCACTTTTTTTACTTGCGGAAATGCAAGTAAAGCGAACGATAATAAATTTAAACTAAAGGCTACTGGACTTGATATAGCGTACAAAACATCCAGTGGTCCATGGATATTGATATGCAGCCAGAAATCATGTTTTCTGACATTTATATGAGTCTGATTTTGTTGCAGAGAAAGTAGTCTAAATAAGCTAATTTTCTCGTGAACGCATTTATTAAATACAAAATACGTTAATCCTGGTGGTCACTTTTATTAATGTTATATATATCATCATATCATCTAGGCCGAAAACATTATATATACAGGTCCTTCTCAAAAAATTAGCATATTGTGATAAAGTTCATTATTTTCTGTAATGTACTGATAAACATTAGACTTTCATATATTTTAGATTCATTACACACAACTGAAGTAGTTCAAGCCTTTTTTTTTGTTTTAATATTGATGATTTTGGCATACAGCTCATGAAAACCCAAAATTCCTATCTCAAAAAATTAGCATATCATGAAAAGGTTCTCTAAACGAGCTATTAACCTAATCATCTGAATCAACTAATTAACTCTAAACACCTGCAAAAGATTCCTGAGGCTTTTAAAAACTCCCAGCCTGGTTCATTACTCAAAACCGCAATCATGGGTAAGACTGCCGACCTGACTGCTGTCCAGAAGGCCATCATTGACACCCTCAAGCAAGAGGGTAAGACACAGAAAGAAATTTCTGAACGAATAGGCTGTTCCCAGAGTACTGTATCAAGGCACCTCAGTGGGAAGTCTGTGGGAAGGAAAAAGTGTGGCAGAAAATGCTGCACAACGAGAGGGGGACCTGCGGAAGCAGTGGACTGAGTCTGGAGTAGAAACATCCAGAGCCACCGTGTACAGGCGTGTGCAGGAAATGGGCTACAGGTGCCGCATTCCCCAGGTCAAGCCACTTTTGAACCAGAAACGGTGGCAGAAGCGCCTGACCTGGGCTACAGAGAAGCAGCACTGGACTGTTGCTCAGTGGTCCAAAGTACTTTTTTCCGGATGAAAGCAAATTTTGCATGTCATTCGGAAATCAAGGTGCCAGAGTCTGGAGGAAGACTGGGGAGAGGGAAATGCCAAAATGCCTGAAGTCCAGTGTCAAGTACCCACAGTCAGTGATGGTCTGGGGTGCCATGTCAGCTGCTGGTGTTGGTCCACTGTGTTTTATCAAGGGCAGGGTCAATGCAGCTAGCTATCAGGAGATTTTGGAGCACTTCATGCTTCCATCTGCTGAAAAGCTTTATGGAGATGAAGATTTCATTTTTCAGCACGACCTGGCACCTGCTCACAGTGCCAAAACCACTGGTAAATGGTTTACTGACCATGGTATTACTGTGCTCAATTGGCCTGCCAACTCTCCTGACCTGAACCCCATAGAGAATCTGTGGGATATTGTGAAGAGAAAGTTGAGAGACGCAAGACCCAACACTCTGGATGAGCTTAAGGCCGCTATCGAAGCATCCTGGGCCTCCATAACACCTCAGCAGTGCCACAGGCTGATTGCCTCCATGCCACGCCGCATTGAAGCAGTCATTTCTGCAAAAGGATTCCCGACCAAGTATTGAGTGCATAACTGAACATAATTATTTGAAGGTTGACTTTTTTTGTATTAAAAACACTTTTCTTTTATTGGTCGGATGAAATATGCTAATTTTTTGAGATAGGAATTTTGGGTTTTCATGAGCTGTATGCCAAAATCATCAATATTAAAACAATAAAAAAGCTTGAACTACTTCAGTTGTGTGTAATGAATCTAAAATATATGAAAGTCTAATGTTTATCAGTACATTACAGAAAATAATGAACTTTATCACAATATGCTAATTTTTTGAGAAGGACCTGTATGTATATATATATATATATATATATATATATATATATATAGTGTTTATTTAATAAACATCCAGTTATGATATTAAATATTTCATTTTGTAAGGATTTTACTGCAAAATTCAACATATTATCATGAACTGATAACTGCAAATCCATGTTGCTGCCTGCAGTCCATTTGTTTCTATGATTTGCAGGGATCCATTTGCTTCTCTTTCTCGTTTCATTCAACAGTCTGTAAGAATATACCTCAGATTTCCTGACATGTCTATTTGAACAGTCAATCACAAAGAGCTTTGTGTTTTGTGCATGCTGTCACAGCATTCACGCTGAAAACCAATACTGCCACTCAGTGGGCAGAACCACAGCCACTCCAACAGATGGCGACACCATGTATATACCCTCTATAACTAACCTAACCCTATCCAATACTGCATTTTCAACTTTGATTATTTCCATTTTCCATTTTTAGTAAAAGTAAATGCTTTTCAGATGTGATATGGGGCATAGAAAGGGAAATTCTTTATTCAAGAATGAGTTTGGCAAAAGGTGGATTCAAACGTGGGTCAAAAAGATCATGTGCTTAACCATCTACCCCACTAGAGCTGTCCACTGACAGCCTTTTGTAACTTTGCCTAGCCCAACCACATGTTGGTGGGTGAAGTTAGTGTAAATAGCCTCTGCCAACAAGGTGGGCTGTTTGCACTTAGTGTAAATATACATTCCAAAGAAATTAACTGGCTCTTTCAGGTGTGTTTGTTTGGGACAAGCATGGACATCCCAAAAGCTTTACATTTCATGCAATAAAGCAGTGGTTTTCAATCCTGGTCCTGGGGACCCACTGCTCTGCACATTTTGTATGTCTCCCAGCTGACACACTCAGTTCAGTTCATGGATCTCTCTCCTAACGAGCTAATGATCTGAATCAGGTGTGTTAAATAAAGGAGACACACAAAATGTGCAGAGCAGTGGGTCCCCAGGACCAGGATTGTAAACCACTGCAATAAAGAAACCAGGCGCGGCTCGTCTGAATGGGCAGATCCCCACGAAAATATTCAGCCACTTGGAAACATAGAACTCTATATAAACTGGACCACTCCTAATTAACTGTTAACTCAAAAATGTTCATCCTTATTCTGAAAACATTTTAGAGTGTTATAAGTCATAAGTGAGGTGGATATGTTAAAATTTCATCGCATTGCTTCAGGTTTGATAAGCGGGGCAGATGTGTCTCTGCCCTCCTGAGCTCAACAGCGCCACACATTTTCTCAATGTAAATTTGTGGTGAAAAAAGGAACTGCATCGCTCGAATTAAGAGCCATATGGGCAGATTTGAGACTGCCCCACTTTCTTTTACGTTACTTGAACCTAGTTCCGGACAATATTATTAATCCGCTTCAGCAAAGTGTATGATTCTCAGTTAAGCGAATGCGTACAGATCATTCTGCGTGTAATAGTGTCGAATTTCTGTTGCAGAACTCGTTTGAAAGATTGTCAATTAATGAGAAATTAGTGATTAAACAGCTTGGCCCTGACAAACCAGATATAAAAATTGTACAGCAAACAAAGGACAATGGTAGGTCGTTCAATAGAACGAAACGAATTGAAAAATTTCTGCAAAACATTATGTCACAAGAAAGACTTCATGCTTTGGCGATGCTTTCAATAGAAAAGCGTTTAACACATATCCCCGAATTCAACAAAGCAGTCGTCGAGAAATTTGCTAATATGAAGCAACGGCGCGCCAAGTTCTTATACAAATAAATGTAAGGTTTAACCTGCTCATGTTAATAGCCTGTAAATATACAACATTAGTTTGGGCAAGAATTGCAAAAGTAGGCCTACAAATAAAATGAATAGCATCAACAACAATAAACAACAAAAAATAAACAAAAACAATAAAAAAAAAACGATTTGTTCATATAAATAGTTCATTCGTTTGTTTTGTTAAATAACCCAGTTCCCTGTGCATTCATGGTTTACGACCCAGAAACTGCCCCTCCAAAATTTTTGGTCAGGAGCCGCTACTGAAAGAAACATTGAATGCTCTATTGGTGCCCAAACTCGGTCCTGGAGGGCCGGTATCCTGCAGATATTAGCTCCAACCCTAATTAAACACACCTGAACCAGCTAATCAAGGTCTTAACAGGCATGCTAGAAACCTCCAGGCAGGTGTGTTTAATTAGGGTTGGAGCTAAACTCTATAGGACACCGGCCCTCCAGGACCGAGTTTGGGCCCCCCTGCTCTATTCTAAACCTTCATTCAGATTGCATCCAACATAAATTAAAATTTATTTTGACATTGTGCATATTCACAGCTAGCACATACCTTGTGTGTCCCCTTGGTCATTCGTGTAGTGGTGTGCTTCATGTTCTCTTTCTGGACTGTGGTTTTATCTTTGCAAATAAAAGAAACAGTAGTAACTGTACTCATTAAAAAATTGTGTTGGGGAGTAACAAAGTACAAATAGGTATGCTATTTTACAGTTTTTTTTGTTTGCTTTGGTACTATTTTCACAAGCAGCTGTTAAATTTTCAAAACTCTTTGTACTAAAATCACAACAGATCATCAAAAGTGCATTTTTTACACTACACACAGTCACAAAGTATCCTTTTCATTTCACTAAATATTTGTTTTATTTATATACATTTTTCATTCACAGTAACTGCCTTTCATTAAGCACTTACTTTCAAACTTTACATTTGCATGTCTTCTCACTGAGTTTTCTCATTTGTCTATTATTTAATCTAACTCATCTTAAAGGTTAATCACTAAATCATTTGGTAAACCTATAATTTTTACATTTCTTTGTGAGCTATATACATTATATGCTACACAAATGTACTGACAAATTGCACGAACATCTAAATTACATTTAACCACACATAATGAGTACTCACTATTGCTAATTAATTTCACATAGCAGTAATCACAACTGGCCACCATGGAGCACTTTCAACATGGAGCAGGATAGCCATGCCAAAAGGTTTTTCCCAAGGTACATGAACTACGATGACATTAACTGTGATGTAGATGAGAATATATGGCCAAATGCTCAAGACAGGATTGATCCAAATGAATGTACCCACTGAGCAAAGTTACATCCAGCGAACGTCTTTTTATGTCTTTAAAGACGTTGAAAAGACGTCCACTGAGGAGCCAGAATGAACGTTTTTAAGACGTCTTTTTCTGACGTGTTCTGGACGTCCGATATAGACGTTCAGTGAACCTCTGTACAAGGTTAAAAACTAGTTCAAATGAGGTTAGTAGACATATTTCAACATCAGTTAAGATTCATTTTGACATCATTTATACTGTTTCTGGAACAAATAAACACTCTCAGGATACATTAGATTTCAAATGTTACTGCAATGTCATTTCCATTTATAATCGCAAAGCAACTCACAGACACTGTCCAAAAATGATGAAAATAAAGAAATCTTCACTGAAACAGTGTTTATGAGATAATTAAATGATCACAGCATGAGCTTCACTCATTACTGACTTTAATTCTGTCAGACATCTATAGCTTTAATTAATAATCACCAGAGGTTTAGATGTTGGTATTAGTTTCATTTGAAGTCATCATTGTTGTGGATAGTGGTTGCTTTAGCTGGGATCTTGCATTAGCTTGTTGTTTGGCTGTTACAACTGTGTTTGATAAAAGCACAACTGATCTCAGCTTCATGCTGGTGATAAATAAAATCATCAGGAAACGAATATCTGATGTTATGATTTTAGTACTGTGTTTCAAACCATTAAACATTGTGAGTCTGCAGTACAGGAGTAGAGAAATAATCACTTGATCTGAAGATGGACAAAATGCATATTTTTATGGATATTTAAGGAAACGGAGCATTGAGACACACAGACATCAAGATTTTGCACATGAATCACAACAGTGGTGACAAACAAAAAAGCTTCATAGTACAAACTCATCCTTAATTCTCAAGCTTTTTTGTTCTGATTGTCACCGTTGTTGTGAGTCCTGTGCAAAATCTTGATGTCAGTGTGTGGCTTCATGACATATTTTCTAAGAGTATTTAGTGTATATGTTTTTTCGTCCATAAATAAGTGCAACCAGCAAAATTGAATATCAGACGCTCATCTTATTACATGTTTACCATCATTAACTGAAAGATGTTAACGCTTGATAGCTTTCTCTGTCATAACGCTTGTGTTTCACAAACACTGTTACAACAGTTAAAAAAAAAAAATAATATAAGAAGTACAAGGATCAAGATCCCAGCTAAAGCAACCACTGTCCACAACAATGGTGACTTCAAATGAAACTAATACCAACATTTAAACCTCTGGTGATTATTAATAAAAGCTATAGATGTCTGACAGAATTAAAGTCAGTAATGAGTGAAGCTCATGCTGTGATCATTTAATTATCTCATAAACACTGTTTCAGTGAAGATTTCTTTATTTTCATCATTTTTGGACAGTGTCTGTGAGTTGCTTTGCGATTATAAATGGAAATGACATTGCAGTAACATTTGAAATCTAATGTATCCTGAGAGTGTTTATTTGTTCCAGAAACAGTATAAATGATGTCAAAATGAATCTTAACTTAACTACTAACCTCATTTGAACTAGTTTTTAACCTTGTATATAGGTTCACTGAACGTCTATATCGGACGTCCAGAACACGTCAGAAAAAGACGTCTTAAAAACTTTCATTCTGGCTCCTCAGGGGATGTCATTTCAATGTCCGACAAAGACGTCAAAAAGACGTCTTTTGGACATAACTTTGCTCAGTGGGTAATCTGTACTAAATGTTATGTTTAGTTTTGTTTTAGTTCACTGTGTACATTTCATTATAGAGTATTCAGTATACCTTGTTGCAATTAATATTTGAAAAAAAAAAAAATGCCCAGATTATTGCAAAATATGTCTTCATTGATCCTTCTCTTGAATACACATAGATATTATTGAAATGAGATTCTGTAAATGTTGTGTATTGTAAGTGTATCTTCTAATGTGAAAATGTTGTAATCAGTCTTTACAGTACTGTAGCATATTAATTTCAGCACTTCTATGGGTGATTTGAAATATTTATCTTTCATTGTTTGTCATGAGATTCACTGGTAGTTAAAAAGACTAAACAGAAAATATATCATGATGTTGTTTTTTAGTGATTAAATCATGTTTTTTTCATGAAAAACTTCTATATTGAATCAATGGTTGTGTGATGAGACATGTTTAAATTCCAAATGAATGCACAACAGCGAGTTTTTGGATGAAATACTGGCTGTGTTACAAGTGTGATCAGTTTGGATTTTTGTACAAAGAGTTTTGAAAATGTACAACTTAGTTGTGAAAATAGTACCAAAGCGAACAAAAAAACTCTCCTTCCAATAATGCTGCGTCTAAAAGGTAAACACCTAGAAATGCAAACGCGATAAGATAAGTCACAAAAACAACACATTCTCACTCTCAAGTTGTCACATATTGACGCTTGATCAGGTCCCGTTTGGAGTCACATTTTGGCGTGCAAGGTACCCCTTTTGCATCATTTTTTGATGCACAGGGTCCTCTATTGTTTTCAGTTGTTTATCTTATTTAAATGGTTTGCATGCATTTGTAAAATACATAAATAATTTTATATAAACTTATACTTTTGACTGGAGCACTTAAACCCACCCCTTCCCTAAACTTACCCACTTATAAAACACAGCAGTATGAAAACACTACAAACAAGTCTTCTGAATCCTTGCATATCTTTATGCGAAGAAAAGAGTAAAATAAGGTTCTAATCACTGAAAATGATCCCGCTCCATTAATACTCTCACATTTCATTCAAAAGATACTGTCAAACATTAGCATGGAGCAATCGGTCACAAGACACACAAGGGCCAATAGAATTTCACAACCAAGGCTGACGAAAAAAGGCTTCTTTTGGTGGCATTTTTTGAATTTGTGCACAGACTGCGACAAACAAGATGATCTTGTTCCTCGCATCTGTTCCTCTTACAAACTATTCATATTTTTAAAATTAATTGTGACTGTAGTTGTATCTGCCTGTCATATCTTTGTTTTTAATAACAAATGGTTAGGTTTACGGGCAAATGTTGGGTTTCATGCTCATAAATGTGTAAGTAGTGTAATATAATTAAAACTTTTGTGCCTGTTTGCATTAAAAAAATCCAACACCAATATGTATGCAATCATGGCAATATTATTACCCAAAAAATAATTTAATCATGATGATACAATTCCCAGTGCCTTTCGCATCAGCTTATTGACCCCAAAGTTTTCTTATTTAAAGCAGTGGAGCACGTCAGAAAATGACGTCGAAGGGGTACCCTGTGCTTCAAAATGCAACGCCAATGGGGTCCTGACCAAGCTTCAAGATGTGACGAGTTAAGAGTGAGAACATGTTGACAAAAACAACTGTCCTCATGCCTCTTCAGTGCTAAGTTTTCACTTTGTGACTTTAGCTGATGCAAGCTGTTAGCCCCAGAGTATTTTATCAGTTTATTAAATCCCTGGGAATTGAAAACATCATTGCTGCCGTGCCAAGCTACAGGAATGCAATGAAACCACTACAGGCCTTTTAAAGGCAGACTACATAAAAACAAAAGCATGCAAATCAGGTAAAATATATAAAATAAACTGAGTTCTTACCACTTCCAGCTGTATTCTTTTTGATGATCACTCCAGTGTAGTGCCTCTGTTGATTCTCATTTAACAGATGCTCAATCTTTTTCATCAGGTCTCTCATCTCAGACTGGTTGTTCATCATCTTGTTGCAGGTCTGATATCTTCCTCCACATTTCTCCAGCAGCTGCTCCAGAACAGGGTTTTTCTTCAAATCATATTTTATAGTGTTACACTCTTCTTCTCTCTCATAGGTGAAGAGAATCATCACAAACTGAATGACTGTGTCCCCAAACACTCTCTGAAGCCATTCAAGACCCATCTTATCAGCATCTGTTAACTGACCCAGTCGCACAACAAAGATGAAGGCGTGGATTTCATTTTCTTTCACTAGATGATTAATGAGATGATCCACACAGTCCAGATAAAGTTCAGCCTCATGTAAGTCAGTTATGTTTATCACAGAGACGTGACGTTCTCCAATCTTCCTCAATGTGGGAATCTTAGATATTTCTACAGTTTTAAAACAAAGCTTTTCTTCTCCAAGTAGAATGTTTTCAGGTTCAAAGCGGATTGATGCAGAGTTTCCAAATAATGCAATAGTCAGAGGTGACTCTGCATGGCCTAAAGTAAAGAGCTGGTTTTAAACTTTTTAATAAAACATTAGGAATGCAACTGATTTGAGTTGCAAAGTCAAATTCTAATCAGATCTGTTAGTTGGTCATTTTTTAAATATTTTAAAGGGGACCTATTGTGCAAAAACTTTTATATAGTGTTAAATATAAATGTGTGTCTGCAGTTTGAATAAACATATAATGGTAAAAATCCACCCACTATTTTTATATAATCCCCATAATATCATAAACAGTGTCTCAAAAGGAGCTGTTTTTTCACAGTATTGCTCTTTTTTTTTGTAAGTCGCTTTGGATAAAAGCATCTGCTAAATGACTAAATGTAAATGTAATTATTGTTCATCTGGCAACACTGGGGGAAGCATCAACTCGTTTGCATTTAAAGCTACATGCACCAAAACAACTTTTTTGTTGGCTTCCACTGAAAAATGTGCTTTTACAACATGATATAAGAAATTATCTGTGGAGGATCTGAGATCAAATTAACAGACACATTCTGAGGGCACCTTGTAAAAAAGTGGCATAATAGGTCCTCTTGAATTGATTATTTTTGATAAAAGCATCATACTTTCATACATTTGTATATATATATATATATATATATACACAGGGTGCGATTTGTGAAAAAAGCAGAGGGGGGAATGCTTTTGAAAACTAATATTAGTGTAGTTAATTAACATTGCACATTATATACATCTTTTTAGACAAGTACCAGATAATGAGTGTCATGTCATCAAATGTGATCACAATTTCATAAAAACATTAGTTAGTCCTATTAATTGTAACGATTTCATTTCAAACAACGAATAAATTATATAAGCGAGCAAAGATCAACCACTGCGTCGCAAAATGATTCACTGTTTCGAAGCGCTCCAATCAGATCGCGAATCATTTGATTCAGAACGGGATTTCAAAGCGCGTATGGCGAATCATTTGGTTCAGAGCCAGACTTTAAAGTGCTTTTTTGAAAAAAAGACAAAATAAAAGAAAGACCAAATATACAGACTTGTTGCCAGGATAAAAAATAACATTACATTTCAAGGAGACACAAAGGATGAATATAAAGATACAGTTTTCAGGCTTTCAAATTAACAGAACTTTCGATAGTTTCTAAATATTTATCTAAGTCAACTTTGAATAAAGAAAAAAAGAGGTTTAGAGCCAGTAAACTTTTGTTTATGAATGTGAAATTTTGCCAACAGAAAACACATTCATTTAACCGGACTTTAAAGCGCGTATCGCGAATCATGTGATTCAGAACCGGACTTTAAAGCGCGTTTCGCGAATCATTTGACTCAAAAAGGGACTTCAAAGTGCGTATCGCGAATCATTTAACCGGACTTTAAAGCGCGTATCGCGAATCATTTGATTCAGAACCGGACTTTAAAGCGCGTTTCGCGAATCATGTGATTCAGAACCGGACTTTAAAGCGCGTTTCGCGAATGATTTGATTCAGAACCGAACTTAGGAGCGGGTTCGCGGGATGTTTTTATCATAATAATAATTCAGCAGAGACAGGGATGCATAGACCAGAGGGGGGGAAATCCCCACCATCCCCACCATCCCCACCGGCAAATCGCACCCTGTATATATATATATATATATATATATATATATATTGTAATACTCACCTCTTTCTCTGGGCTGTTGCACAGTGGAATTCTTTGAAATTTCGAAATCATCACAAACCAGATAGCGTCTATTGTTCATTTGTACAAAATTTTCGATGCTCTTTCTGAGATCAGCAAACAAGCTGCTTCTGTTAGAACATTTTTTTACAATTTCCTTTATAACATGATTGACTTTGGTTGGCTCAGTGCTGTCTGGCTCTTGTATGGTGAGCACCATGGTGTGCCCATAAACCCTGTCAGAGAAACAGTTGAGCACCTTGTCCACATGCTCTTGATCTTTTGTCAAGCACTGATCATGCTGGAGAACCAAAATGATCAAATGAGGTCCTGGATCAGACAGATGCACACACTTTCTCACTGTCTGTGTGATCTGATGATCTGAGAGATGTAGCTGGAGCAGATGAGGAGCGTTGATGACTGCCTTGTGCCTATATCTTTTTCTCTGCACTTGATCTGGAGGAGCTTCACTGTCAAACATTGCTTTACCTAATATGAAGTTTCCAACTCTGCAGTTTTCTTGCGCATTCTTCCCCAGTAGAACAATCCTCAGATCACTCTCTGAAACACACTTTTATGAAAAAGCAGTACTAGCAAATGAAACCTACAAATGATTCCAAAGTTTGAATTAAATACTTACTCATGAGAGAACTCTCATTGCTTTGGCTTCCTCTTTGAAAAATCTGAACAATGGCTGCAGAGCAAAAAAACATCACAACAAAGCTTTGAACAGACTCAACTTTGTATATTGTGTTAAAGTAATAATACAGTGATTAAACAGCTTAATAATAAAATAATAATAAAAGGTAATGACCTTTCAGATGGTATTTAATCAAAAATCTCTTTAAAATCTACAATACCTTAAGCTTATTTGATATTTTATCTTTGCTATTATTGGATATTAATAGAGGCACCTGCAATTCTGGCCAAATTAAAGAAACTATGTGAATTTGCACATGCTATAGGCCTAATGTAAACATCATTAATGTGTTTAAAATAAAACAATAAAAAAGATTGATTAGTGAAATTAAAGAATAATTTATAAAAAATGTGAATGATCAGTTATGGTTAAACATTTAGATTTAATTTTAGATTCACATTTAAAAATATTTTTAAAGTACATTTAGAATTATACATTTTTATAAAAAAAGGCCAGTGGCAGCAAGTCATTGTCTTGAATTGTTTGTGTAATCCCAACTGATTGCACTGTATTTTATATATGATCTTTTTATGTATTTTATGTATGATCATTTTTATCCCTGTTTTAATTTATTTTAAATCAATTTTTTTTAATAATTTTAAATGTTTTTATTGTTGTGATTATAACTTTATGATTATTTTAACTCCTCTTATTAGCGTTTTGAATTACCATTGAAATGTGCTATATAAATAAACTTGCCTTGCCTAATCGATTCATTCAAACGGCTGTTCAAAAACGAAGATTCATTCAAAAATGAAACAGAAACGTTCCTGAAATAAGTAAGTCCTTATGTTAACTGTTGTATAAAATCTAAAATTAATAATACTGTTGCATAAATTCAATTTCACGTTTGCAAACTCCCTTTAAAAAACTATAACTCATCTTCGTGATCTCACAAACTTCCATTTTAATTAATGAGGCTACTGAATCTATTATTTACATTGTCTCTATACTTTTTTGTTACAATGAATGACAAAACTGCAGTCTGTTTTCACAGCCTGAGGCTCACCAATAGAGAAGCATTTCTATTGGCTGAAGTGAGTCTCCGATCAGTTGCGTGAAACACAGTTCCCCTCGAAATTCATTTACATTTTACATTTGCATTTGTTGTTAATACTAATATAAAATTAGTATTTATATCCTGCACTTTAGTGATTAAAATAATGTTAGAATAAAATAAAATTTTGCCATTTAGCCAAATTTTTAAAAATCTGCATTTTCTGAATTTTGTTGGGGGGCGGAAATCTAAAATCTCGCCTAGGGCACCAACAGAGCCTGGGCCAGCCCTGTTGTCACCAGAGATGGACATAAATACATAGAAATGTATTTAAAATAAAAATACAAAATACTGAGTGGAAAAATGTATTTAAATACAAATACAGTATTTTGTATTTTTAAAATACACAAAATACATGTGAAATTGGTAGTGCTGTCAAATGATTAATCGTGATTAATCGCATCCAAAATAAAAGTTTATGTTTACATACTATATATTTGTGTACTGTGTATATTTATTATGTATATATAAATACACACACATGCATGTATATATTAAGGAAAATATTTCAGATTTATATATTAAATATTTATATTTATTTATAATCTAAAATGTATACTGGTATAAATATATCTACATATAAATATTTAGTTTTAATATATACATGTATGTGTGTGTATTTATATATACATAATAAATATACAAAGTAAACACACATATTGTATGTAAACATAAACTTTTATTTTGGATGCGATTAATCATTTGACAGCCCTAGAAATTGGCCATCAAGTGCAGGCATCCCTATTAGGCTGAAATATATCTGGACATATTCTGAATGCAAAACAAAAACATTTAGATGTGTACAACTGTTTAGAAATGATCTTCCCTTCCCCTGCCCTGTAGGAAAAACAAAACTAAATTTTTAACTATCAAAACTGATTGGCTAACAGCTAACGCTATTTTTCTCCTACACGTGTCGGTGCTTTTTTATTCTTTCATGTTTACTGAAGGCAAATCTGAATGATGCACCATTTTAACTTTAATCAACAAGGAATTGATCATGATGACACCCTTACCTTAATGCAGAAAATGCTGACTCTGCTGCATGAGAGTTAAAGGGATAGTTGACTTTGAAATTAAGTTTTGATATGTTTTAGTTACCCCAAGGGCATCCAAGATGTAGGTGTCTTTGTTTCCGCAGTAGTTTCAATTTTGATATTTTTAGGTCCAACCGTTCTTGTCTGTCAGTCATATAATGCATGCCTATGGTCACCTCATCAAAGAAAATGCAGATTCAAATTAAACAGTCCAAATTAAACAATTCCCCATCGTAAGTACACATTGATGACCTAAGACACGAAGCGAGCAGTTTGTGTGAAAAAACAAACAGTATTTATATAGTTTTTTACCTCTTGAAAAACATCATGTCCAAGTTGGAGGGAGTGAGCTTCCTGGTGTGTGAGCGCGTTGTAACGGAAGGGGCTGAGACATGTGGATCTATTTGCAAAGCTTTATTAACAAAAGCAGTGGTGAAACAGGCAGGGTCAACAGGGGCTAACGGTATCAGGGGAGAAAGTCCAAGAGTGGTCATAGAGTCCAGGCGTAAAGGTCGGGGCGGGCAGCGAGCAGAAAACGTAGTCCAGGAACGAAGCGAGGGGTCGAAAGGGCCGGCGGAGAACGATCAGGAACCAGGAAACAACGGAGTCGGGAACGGGGAAAACAAACACGGAAAGACGCTCAGAAATGACCAGGGGTTAGCTAAATCAAGACTTCGCGAATGGCTGTGTGTGTGAATGGCTTTTATATTATGAGTGATGAGGTGTAATGATTAGCAGGTGTGTGCAAGCAAGATGGCCAACAGGGGTGAGAGGTGAGAGGACACAGGAAGTTCATGACAATGGGATTATGGGAAATGTAGTGAATGAATGGAATGAGTCCATAGTGAAATGAAGACTCCCTCTGATGGTGAAGGGAGGGAGCCACAACAGTACAGTTCATGACACGCGTTCTGGCTTATTGATGCGCCGGCATATATATGTTTAGGGATGTTTAAAAAGAAAATAATTGCGTATGCTCGCACGAGAGGATGTTTTTCAAGAGGTAAAAAACTATATAAATACTGTTCGTTTTCTCACACAAAACCGCTCGTTTCGTGTCTTAGGTCATCAATGTGTACTTACGGTGGGGAATTGTTTAATTTGGACTGTTTAATTTGAATCTGTGCGTTTTCTTTGATGAGGTGACCATAGGCATGCATTATATGACTGACAGACAAGAACGGTTGGACCTAAAAATATCAAAATTGAAACTACTGCGGAAACAAAGACACCTACATCTTGGATGCCCTTGGGGTAAGCTAAAACATATCAAAACTTAATTTCAAAGTGAACTATCCCTTTAAGGTTGGGGGAGGGGTGTGTCTGAACTAAATCAGCGCCCTGATAAAGTGGTTGATTGGCACAAAGTATTTTATGTATTTTGAAAATACAAAATACTCATCTTAAATGTGTTTAAATACAAATTACATAATATTTTTCCCAAAGGCTTTAAAAGACAAAATAGTATTTTGTATTTCAAATACGTATTTTAAATACATTTATCTAAAATACTGCCCATCCCTGGTTGTCACACAAACGAAACATGTCTAACAGCAGACAATCACACACTGGGAAACACATGTACTTATACAGGAAACATGTGGGATAACTAACTCAAAACGGAAGCAAACCCATATAAGGACAAATCAGAAACAAGGCTGGGGCGAAAACACGACATGGACAAACAGAAACCTGACAGCTGCTTTGAGATCGATGCTTACTGGAGTGGACTTCTTGGATGCCTGGATTTTGTTTTTTGTGGAGTAGGGACTGGCGAGCCAAGCGGACCTAATAGAGTGTCGGGATTTTGTGAAACTGCTATCCTAACTGCTGATTTGGACAGAAAGAAATTGAACTAACAGAAACCATGTTTGACACTGGATTGTTTCTTGTTTCTGGATTGTTTGCTGCCTGCCTTGACTCCCCTTACTCTACTGTTTGGACCCTCATTTGTATTGTTTGCTGCCTGCTCCAACCTGTTCTTTAATCTGCCTTTTGCCTGGTCTCTGATTACCCTGTCTACTGGTGATTTATCCTGCCTGCACTACTTTAGACCCTTTTAATAAAGCTGCACATTGATTCTCACTCTGTTGACCCACATTACAAGTGCGGTATCAAACCCAATTCCAATGCAAGTTTTGAAACTTGATATTCCTAGTTAAAAAATGTATGTTATCATTACTGAGCAAGGAAAATGGAAAATATTGTCATTTACTTATCTGTCTCTTGTTAATAATAAGCTGGGTGTAAACATAACGTTATCACATTAAAACTGCTGTTGCATGTGGCACAGATCATATTAAGAGGACTATTTGTGAAAGACATTGTTCACTCACATCTGATTTCCCTGCTGGCCATTGTGTCATCCACTGCTATTGTCAGTGTCTTTGTTCAGCATTCACATGCAACATCAGAATCTCCTTGGGGCTCTGTTTCACTGCTTATTGTCCAGTAAATGCCTGCATTCATTACAGTTTTGTTACTGTTTTTCAGAAAAGAGAGAGAGAGAGAGAGAGAGAGATAGAGAGAGAGAGAGATACATGACAAGTAACAAAACTGGTTTAGAGGAAGGATGTATGGTCTGTAAAGAAACTCCAGACATTTCAGACATTTGTTCTAAAACATTCCTTTAAACTGTGTTAGTTAGACAAACCCAGAAATGCTTCACAAAACCCCATGATTTTTTTTTCAACTTTACATTTAAAAGTGAACAGCATCTATGCCTATATTTTCCCGAGGTTCCTAGAGACAGTCTAATCCAGTCTATATCCAGGCCACATTCAACTTACAACCAGTTAAGAACACACAGTCATCTGTTAAATAATTGTGGTCCGTTAAGACAGTTAAGAATAAAAAATAAAAAATAAAACACTACCATTGAAGATAATTTTTACTATTAGTTATTGCATTCATAATTAACTAAAAACTTTTTATATCTGATATATATATATAATATCTGCTATATATTTCCATAATAAAACAATTTTTAAGAAAATACAAAAATATATATATATTAAGAAAGATGGTACCTGTGTGTTGAGGAGTAGTTTAATGTCTTTATGAACAAGGAAGAGGTTTGTACAGTTTTTGTACCGAGGGGTGGAGTGAGTAAAATGTAGTTGTCTTTTTTCCCTCAACTAGTATGTGAAATATTTCATGACTCCATCTACAGTGGACGTTTCTGCAAAAGATAGAGCATTAAAATAACACAAGGAAGACAAGATAGTTCCAATCAGGCCTTCAGAAAAAAAATGCAATGACATTCAGTACTTATTGTGTACATGCATGTTTTTACATTGTACTTATATATTAAAAATACCTGTATGCAATTACATCTGTAATTAATTTCTGTATTTACATTTGTAATTACACTGTTGCAATGTTACACTGTTTTTTTTTTTTTGTTTGTTTTTTTGATGTAACTACATAGTAGTTAAGGCCACTAAAATGTTGTGATTAATTAATGTAATTAATCAAAAATTATTCGCACATAAAATTTGACTGAAAAGATTACTCCCAAAATATAATTTAAAGACATTGTTGTGTAAAGCCTCAAACCAGACTTCATCAAGCAATATTTAGTTTGATAACTGTAATATGTAACATGCCCTGTACATTTATGCACCATATGCAATACACTGGGAAAGAAGGTTTTCGCTCTTTGCTTGATTGGAGAAACTTTTCACCACTGATCATTTGAATACTAATGTAGTCAGTAAATGGACAGATGGCAGTAGACCAAATATTTAAATAAAAACAATTTTTTGGTTCAGCTGATTCAGCTGACCATTCTTGAAAAAAGGACTTTAATCTAATCTTAATAAACAATTTGCTGCCATGTTATGTGAACAAGGAAGTTTGAACACAGCCAGCTGGTTTAGTGAACAGGTTTGACATGAGATGTGCAACGACTGATCGAGAACACCCACACACACACACACACACACACACACACACACACACACACACACACACATATATATATATATATATATATATATATATATATATATATATATATATATATGAAGAGCTCTTTTTCAAAACGCTATAAATCCATGTTGATCAATTTGAGTAAAAATGTGTTTTCTTGACTAAGAAAATGGCAAGATGAAAACCAATATTTTCTGTTTCAAACTTTCACATAGCACCTTTAGGTTATAATTAAATTACAAATTCAAATCCAGATTTTGATTTTCATCAAGATTTATTAAAAAAACTGAATATTTTCCCCCAAAATGCAATAAATCCAGCAGGGCTCTATGCTTACTTTTTGTTGAAAACGTAAAAAAAAATGAAAAGATACTTTAAAAATGAAACTACAAGCCAGTAGGTGGCGTCAAGTCACTTATTTAATCGTATTCATTTGATTCGTTTGAACGGCTGATTCATTGGCTGTCTTTATGATTGGGAAATTGACTTTTACACTAGATGTAAAAACGCATGTTCATTCATAAAAAACACCACTGTGTTTGAATGGAGATGCGCAGACTTTGTTTCAATCTATTTTTCACAAAGAAATGGAGCAAAATCAGGCAATAGTGTTAGAGTCAGGCAATGTAAATAACTTAATATTACCTTCTTGTTTATTTAACTTTGTATTAAATCCATATCTCATTTCAAACTCTCTGTTTACAATGCGTGTAATGGTGCGTTGTGATTGGTTGAGCGGATTGTCTCAGGTTACGTATGTAACCATGGTTCCCTGAGAAGGGAACGAGACACTGCGTCCTCTAGAGGTCGCTTTGGGGAACGACTCCTTCGTGACCCATGTCTGAAGCTTATATGCAAAAACTACAACAGTACCGGCCGGCGGCAGCCTATGATGTCACCGCTGGCGCGACCTCACAGTATAAGAGGGCGCCGGTCGAACACATCATCCACTTCTTCTTCTGAAGCGTATGTCCGAAGCATGGTGATAAGTCTAGAGGACGCAGTGTCTCATTCCCTTCTCAGGGAACCATGGTTACATACGTAACCTGAGACATTCCCTTCCGAGGGAACTCGAACTGCGTCCTCTAGAGGTCGCTTTGGGGAACGGTTATACCCACGCTGCCATGCTAAGGGGAGTGCAAGCTACATAATAAAGGCAAGCACTAAGTACCAGCTCTACACTCAGTGAGGGAGCTGCCCCAATGACGTCTGCGGCTGTCAGTGACTTCATCCCTCCGGCCAAGGCCTGAGCTGCCTGACGCAAGAACTTACCTGTAAGGACAGGGCTGAAAGAAGCCTAACCCTGGGGCAGAGCTCAGATCTGGAATCAGAGAAGGGGACTCCTTCAGGGATATAACCATCTGTCTAGAACAGAGTCTAGACGTTGGTATGTCACTAAGGGGTTACCAAGTCCTATGTGACCTTGCTCAAGAGCTGGTAAGGCAGGTATTGGCACCTTGATTAGAAGTATCAAATAAGATACAAAAGCTGAGTGTAGCCCAAGAAACCGGGGCTCAACATCTCAAGAAGGGGTATGGAGCTGAGCGCATAATCCCCACCATATAGGTTTTTAGAAAGAACACAGTAACTAGTGTGCATTCTTACCACCTTGTGGATTTTATAATGTGCCTGGAAGGCCAGGTCACCAAATACCATTAATGTAAGGAGGCTCTGGGAGCAGAGAACTCAAACCCAATCAGAGGGAGGTTCTATATCTCAGGGAGCAGAATCGTGCTTAAAATCACCATTTAATAAGGGGAGCACTGAAAGCTCAAACTGGCAATTCTTGGTGGAATACCCTGGAGCAGAGGGGTTCCATCTCCAGATAGGAGGAAGTTGCTCAACAGGTGACAGCATGCTCACAGAGGACCCTCACCTCATGAGGGGAGCAAAATAGGCTGATTTAGCAATATTCCACCAGGGCTATGACCTGGAATATCCATAGCCATACAGAGCAGAGGCTCTACTCTGAGACCTGGGAGTGGCAAGCTCACAGAAAACTGTACGCACCAGCCACGGGGTAGGTGTCCGATCATTCAAGAAAGGATGATCTGCCCTTTCCACCCAGAGATAGCGTGCTCAAGCAACCCTGCCTTAGCGAGGGGAGCACTGCCAAGCCTCTCCAAGGCTGGAGAGACATAATAGCAAGAAAAGAGGTCTAATGACCTAAGCTGCTGGATTCAATGGAGCACAGGCGAAAGGCCTGAAAAACCCAGCAAAGGGGCAAAGCAACCTTTGCACCAGCTTGTGTAGTGGAGGGATAACCCATCAGGCAGCAGAAGCGGCCGGCTTCTCTGATGAGGATGCTCTTTTAGAGTAGATACAAAACTCACACCACCAAAACAGTAATTGGTTGCTGCAAGGTGAATGCCTAGCCATTATAGGCAGGAAGGATCCACCCATACCTCCCATAGGTGGCATGCTTCAAGTGACCCTGCTTGAGTGAGGGGAGCACTGCCATTCTCATTCAAAGCTGGGAAGGGTATCACAGGGAAGGCATAAAGGTCTAGGCCGCCATACCCAAGGGGCTTATAAGGCCCTTTAAAACCTCAAAAGAGGGTAGTGTGACCTCCGCCTAAGGCTTTAGCATGGTGGGGAGAAAGCACATCGGGTGGCAGCAAGTGGCCAGCTTATCCAATGCGGTTGGTATGGGTATCCTGTGGCCATAGTACCAAACCTTCAGTGGGGAGGAGGATCTACTCAGTGCTGTGACAGACGGCGTGCTTCAGCTACCTCACCTTAGTGAAGGGAGCACTGCCTTGCGCACACAGTGTCAGGGGAGATGTACAGAGAAGGCCTAGAAAAGGCCTGGGCAGCTGCACCCAAGGGGCCCACCAGGACCCTAGGCATGCTGCCATCAAAGAGTAGGAACCTAACCTCCAACGGGAACGAGGACCTCCACAGCCTTGTAAAAGACGGTGTGCTACAACTACCTCACTTTCATGAGGGGAGCACTGCCATGCTTGTCTGATGTAAGAGGAACATACAAGAGTAGGAAGTAAATCTGATGAACCAAGTTGCTAGTCTAAAGACTCCAGAAGGCAAAAGGCCTTTCATATCCACAACAGAGTAACCTCACCACCGTACCATACAAAGGGGCGGAGAGAGTAACTCATCAAACGACAGCAAGCGGTCGATATCTGATGATGTTATGTGGAGTAACTAGGAGCCACAGGGCAGGTGCTCAACTCTCTGCAGAGAGAAGGACCAACCCTAATTGACCAGCGCTGGATGACACCATCGAAGGGGATTCCAAACGCCCACATAGTCAAATACCTCAAGTGGTATGGACATGCATTAATACCCTCAGCTAGAGTTGAGGAGGTACTCAGCCAGCCTTCCCTAGGGGTGGGGGGGGGGGGGACTCAGGGTAACCAATGGTAGTAGAAGCCCAAGATAGGTTTCTCAGACTTCTTGTAGAGACCAGAAGGAGCACCTGATCTATCGGGGGGCCAGCTCCTTCAAACACCCTCACACAGAGGGGAGCGGCGCCATGCCCTGAGGCATCTAACCATAACAAACCCAAAGATCTGTGCTTTCTATCTCGATAGAAGCACGGGCCTCACTCTAACCAGATCCACAGATCATGGAAGAGTATAAGGCTCAATCACGGCTGGAGAGCTATTGCTTCTCAGAGTCAATGCTCAGAAAAGGGTTTCCGCAGAAACACCTAAATCCAGTTTTCAGTGGCGAGGGTGAAATCAAGCTCAGTCCGCAGAAGAGCGATTCACCATAGCGTGAGAGACTGGGTTGTATAGCCAGGTGTCTACCAGGGATGTCCAGGGGCATCCAGTTAAGTGAAAAACTCAAAGGGCTCGCCTGGAGAAGGGACTAAAGAGTCCAAAAGACCTGGAGAGAAACAGGTTACCTGCACAAGGGGACCAACAGGCCCTGGGACTGCAGTAATGTATGGGAAGCCCAACATTTACATTACATTTACATTTAGTCATTTGGCAGACGCTTTTATCCAAAGCGACTTACAATAGAAGCAATCAGAGCAACAAGAGAGCGACAGTGTATAAGTGCTGAGGCAAATTTCAGTTAGATAAACACGATAAGTCTTGCAAGGTTTTTTTTTTTTTAAACAAAGTATATAGAAAAACAGAAAGGAGTAGGAAAGTGCTAGTGTCAATTGGTCAAGTGCTGGCGAAAAAGATGGGTTTTCAGACGTTTTTTGAAGATGGCCAATGACTCAGCTGATCGAATTGAGATGGGTAGGTCATTCCACCAGCTGGGAACAGTCCACAAAAAGGTCAGTGAAAGTGATTTTGAGCCTCTTTGGGATGGCACCACAAGGCGTCGTTCATTTGCAGAACGCAAGCTTCTGGAGGGGACATAAGGTTGGATTAGACAGTTTAGGTATTCTGGTGCAGTGCCAGTGGTTGTCTTGTAGGCAAGCACCAGTACCTTGAATTTGATGCGAGCAGCTACTGGCAGCCAGTGCAGTCTGATGAGGAGAGGTGTGACATGGGCTTTCTTCGGCTCATTAAAGACCACTCTTGCTGCTGCATTCTGAATCATCTGCAAAGGCTTGGAAGTGCATGCAGGAAGGCCCACCAAGAGTGCATTACAATAGTCCAGTCTGGATAGGACAAGAGCTTGGACAAGTTGTTGTGTAGCCTGCTCTGATAGGAAGGATCTGATCTTCCTAATGTTGTACAAATCTTCCTAATGTTGTACAACGTAGGAGATACTCCTGTAGTGCCACTTGATCTGGTTGCAAAGACTGGCGAACGAATCCACTAGCGGTAATCATCCAGCAGCAACTGGGGGCCCGACACGAAAAGAGGGTCCTACCTGAAACACAGGAAGAACACACAAACAAACCGTACACACTGCGACCCAGCCAATGGCTGCGTTAATTACAGATATCCATATATAAATATAAAGGATCATACTCACCCAGAGCCTCCAGTCAGTTGAACCATTCCCACAGATCGAAGTAGCAGTCTTTGGTAGTTAAGTAGAACTAATGCCAGACCATCAGTTGGGTTGTTCTAGAATAATAGAACATAACCCATGCATCATAGGTCCAGAGGAGACTGCGAGTGAGAAGGCACAGGGGAATTAGGGAGGAAAGGCGGGGGTAGATGTAAAAACCCCCAGAGGGAGGTGAGTAGATGTTAATTATTACTCTGGCCCGGACGAGAGCGTTGAGAACGCCTCGTCTGGATCACCTCCCTCAGATCTTGACGACCTTGACATCCTCTTCTTGGCCTGTGCTGCTTCCCGGAACCACCATCAGGTGGGGGAGGGGCGCGGGCCGTGACACTAGCCTTCTGTGCCCGTTTTTGATCCTCAGACCGGGACGGGCCAGGACCCCTTTGTTGTTCGGGCTCAGACCTGGTCCTTCGTGGAATGAAGGTTTTAAAGGCAGCAGAACGCACCTCCACCTCCTTAAACTTCTCGATAACCGTCTCAATGGAAGTACCAAAAAGCTCAGAAGGTGAAATCGGCGCATCAAGCAGAAAGCCCTTCTCTTTCTTCCCGATATCCGCCAGATTCACCCAGAGATGGGGGTAAGAAAGGTAACGCTCATCGAGATTACCCCGCGGTGTCACCTTCCTTGTTCGCTTCCATGGGAGATCCAACCTCACCGTGGCGCGATCCATAACCTCCAACAGCTCTTCATACGCAGGACAGGAGGAATGAGATGATTCAGTATGAAAATACTCATCTTGCTGGGGGGAACCCAGCAGAGCACTGGCTGCTGGATCAGATGAAATTGCATCATCCTCCAGCAGCTCACTCTCGTCCCTGGCTGATGAATGAGAAAGGGAAAGACCCTTATCTAATTCATCAGCGAGTTCCACCTGCGACCCCCATGAGCTCATTTTCCTCCGTGCCTCAGCAGCGGCGGGTCCTGAGCCACGGCAGATGGCTGTCCCTCTTTACTTGAAAAGATAGACAGACGAGAGCGGAGCTGCCTCATAGGAAGAAGCTCGCAATGCACACAGACCGCCCCCTCGAGGACATCGCGTGCGTGCTCTTCGCCCAAACAAATGACGCAAAGATCGTGTGTTACCAGGTGCCAGAAAACGAGGGCACGGATCCACACACCTCGTAAACGCCTTGCTAGTGCCAGCCATGATAAGACAAGAAATAAATAGCTGTTTGTAGATTGCACTTTAACTTCAAACAAAGCAGTCGCTGAAGAAGAAGAAGAGACTGATGTGTTCGACCGGCGCCCTCTTATACTGTGTGGTCGGCTGCTGCCGGCCGGTACTGTTGTAGTTTTTGCATATAAGCTTCAGACACGGGTCACGAAGGAGTCGTTCCCCAAAGCGACCTCTAGAGGACGCAGTTCGAGTTCTCTCGTAAGGGAACTCAGGTAGGTCTTAATCATGACATGTTTTCAAATCTTATGGTTTTTCATTGATGTCAATTTTATTTTATTCTAACATTATTTTAATCACTACGATGATCGATCAGTACTAAAATTGTTAATGTTTTTTTTTTTTATTTAAAGAACAATAACATACAACATGTTATCAAGAAACAACATTGTATAAAGACAAGTAAAGAAAAAAGGTAGAAATACAAAAAAAAAACACATTTGCCAGGGGGAGGTGAATGTATAACTTCAAAAGAAAAACAAGATATTCATATATACACATGTATGCATATATCAAATCAAATAAATGTATTGTAAAATTCAAAAATTCTTGAGGTTTGATGAAAAACAGATTTTACCAACATAAGATTTAGTACCTCTAAATAGCATATGAGTACCTGAAGGAACTGAACCAAATACAATTGCAAATTTTCTCTGAGTAACTGGTATTTTATAGTAAGAAAGGAATTCATCATAAGAAAAGGAATTCATCATTCATCATAATATGACTGACTAACCAATTTGATACTTAAATTGTTAACTGGCAGTAATCATTTTGCTTATGGGTGCAGGAGCGCATGATGGCCAGAAGAGGGCGCGAGAAAAAAAAAAAACTTTTGTGTGATGATAACACTATCATAACCTGATGACATAAGAGACTGTTTAGGGGTTAAAAACTTTAAATTAATTTTAACCCTCATCAGAGAAATCATATTTGATCCATCTCACTTATAAAGTGAGAATATGGAGGAAAAACAGTTCAGTTTTATTGCTCAGAGACTTAAACTGAGCAGAAATATGAATATGCTGCAGATTCTGACATTGATTGTAATGTAAATCAATGTGATCTTTATAACAGTAGAGCAGATGCTGACATAAAATGATGCAAATATCAGTGGTCGCTCTATATCTCCAATAATATGTCTTAGTAAGACAAGATTGAAATGATCCAAACATAATGCAATGCAGTCCAATAATTATTGAGAGATTAACAAATAAATGTTCCTCAAAAGATGTGAAATGTTTTGGAGGCTCGGGAAGATCATTCCTCCACTGAGGAACAGTCAAGGCAAAGCTTCTGGAAACAAACTTTACATAGGTCTAATTTCAAACCGAAAAAACATTTACATTTCTAGTCTGAAGGACAAAACAGATTCTACAGATTCATTCAACAACATTTTTCTGATTTCCTTTCAATATCTAGATCACAGACTGTAAAAAGATGCAATACATGCAGTAAGATAAAATAAAATAAAATAAAATAAAATAAATTAAATTAAATTAAATTAAATTAAATTAAATTAAATTAACCAAATGCAGAATGGCATTAATCAGTTGAAGAGACACATTCATGAATTCACATTTTTTTAAGAGTATTAAAGTATTTGTTTATATCTTTTGTATCACCATTAATGTCTTTACTGTCACTTGTAATCCATTTATTGCATTCTGGTTGAATAAAAGTATGATTTTTAAATCACAGTGTATGATTAGCGTAATGTCATATTATCAGGGGCACCTTGATATAACCAAAGGTCCCTGGGCAACAGCATTACATATAGGCTCATTTGCCCTAGATAACCTTTTCTTTACCTTTTTAGATTCCTGACAATTATTTATGCCAAATGTAGATTTTTTTTATCTTGTTGATATGCAGTTAACATTTACAAAAGTTTTGCGTAAAATGTAAATATGCAAATTCACCTTCAGCCAGAAGGTGGCGCTTGTGGAACAGCAGAATTATAGCCCTTAGACAGAGTAAACACTACGTTATTACAGACAATATACAGAGGTAATATTAAAAGAAAATGCCATCAAAACTTACCTGGCTGAACTGTGATGCCAGAGAACATCATAAATCACACAAAATATTCATTATTCATCATTAGTAGTTTGCAACAACACTTGACGAGTCGGCATAAAAGTGGGCTATTTAGTGATTGCTAACTGCGTTTTTATTTTGAAATATGTTGTGCTTGCATTTAATTTATTAAATTATAGTCATTTAAAGTTTAATGATCTTGGCCACATGGTTTTCCAAAAAAAAACTTCTTGTCAAAAAAAAGCACTCTCCTTAAAATGTGGATTATGGATTTTCCATAATAAAAAAAAAATCCTCTTCTGCATCATGAGGCTCTTATGAAATCTTTACCTTTCAAAAAATGTTTTCCTGCTCATCATGTGGCCTAAAAAAACAAAAAAATCTTCAATCCATTGCCGCAAGCAGACGACGTCGCTTCCGCTTAAAGGACTCAAGGGTGCAGACCGGTATGCCGCTGTCCCTGCACTGCTTGATGTTGTTCGCATATGCCAGTGAATGTGGCACCCTATCGCTCAGGTCCACAAAAGATGTCTCCTGTTCAGTCCAGCGGGTCAGTGCGTTGGCTGGAACAGTGGCTGTTTGGAGTACTATAATCAGCTCCACTTCTGCCTCAACATCCTCTTCAACCTGCTCCTCTGCACTGGATTCAGTGCGCGGCCGGCGCTGCACTTCTCTGGATGCTGGCAGTGCCACAACTGCTTGAACTTTGTAGGGGACAGATTCGTGAAATCTCCACACCTTAGGGTTATGCAGAAGTAGGAGTTTGGACAATATGCCCAAGTCCTGCAGGTGCCTCTGCGTAACCGGCAGGTTTCCAATCAAGTTGGTCAGCCTCTCAAAATGGATAAACTCCCCATTCATCAAGAGGCCGACACAACTGAGGAACACCAGGCCGGTCAGCATTTGTTCCTTTGGCAGGCGTGCCACACAGCGTTCTAGCCAAGGCATGCCTTGTGCCTTGTACTTCCTTAGGTTCCTGGAAAATGTGAGCTCCATTTGGTCCAGCCTGGAGCACACATCTCCCAGGTAACTTGCTGCACGTGATGCAGCCGAGGGCTGTTCTGTAGCCTTGTAGAGCTCCACGAAATCTTTCAGGTTCCAGGATGCTTTGATGTTCCTGTGTTCATCCCAGTACCTTATCTGGGGAAAGAATTTTAGTGAAGACATAGCCTGCAGCAAACAGCCTTCCGGATCTTTGCTGAACGACCGCACGATGTCCAAGGCACGTCCAAACGTGTGAGGGTACCTGAAGCCTTTTCTCGAACAAACCTCGTGGCAAAACTCCGTTAGGCTCCTACAGCCAACGAGGTTGCCGATAGGGCGATCTGGACCTTTGAACGTTTCGATGGGCAACCGGTCGTTCCTCCTGTACTGGGGAAATAGGCGTTCTACCCTCCTCTTTTGGACCTCGTCACTGATCCAAATGTCCACACTGGCACTTCCAGGGGGGCCAGACCCAGAAACCCCCTCATTCTTGTCATGTTGTTAGGGCTGGTGCTGCATATTGGGAAGAGTGCCTGCCCCTGACTTTCCCAAAGTAGAGCATCTCTAGAGCCAGCTCCAGTTCAAAAGACCTCCAGCTACTTATGTACCCACCTAGCCCTTCCTTGGCCATATACAGATTCCCAAGGACCTGGATCAAGTACGACGCGACAGAGTTGATGACGTATCGCAGTCCACGTCCATTCCCACTGGCCCTGAAAGGGACAATTAACGGCATGCTTTCGAGAAGATAGTCAAGGCAGGATGTCACAAAAAAATTCTGGGCATTGACTTGCGCTGGGAAGTCAGGCTTGACCAGAAAGACTCCAGCCTCCAGCCTTAAGCACACTCCACAAGCCGTCTTCCTCGCCAGGTCTTCATGATGCATCAAGAACTGACAATTATTTATGCCAAATGTAGATTTTTTTTATCTTGTTGATATGCAGTTAAAATTTACAACAGTTTTGCGTAAAATGTAAATATGCAAATCCCCTATCTCCTACTGTCTTACCAGCACTCACACACATCATAAATACATCGCTCCTCACAGGCACTTTTTCAATTTCTTTTAAGCAGGCTCGGGTAACCCCACTGCTTAAGAAACCAACACTGAACACCTCACTTCTTGACAGCTACAGACCGGTCTCTCTGCTTCCATTCATAGCAAAAACCCTCGAACGAGTTGTTTTCAACCAGGTATCACTGTTCTTTTCACAGAACAACTTACTGGATCCTAACCAGTCAGGTTTCAAGAGTGGCCATTCGACTGAGACTGCGCTACTGTCAGTTACTGAAGCCTTGCGGACAGCAAAAGCTGATTCTAAATCATCAGTTCTAATTCTGCTTGATTTATCTGCTGCTTTTGACACCGTCAACCATCAGATCCTCCTGTCCACCCTCTCATCGCTGGGCATCACAGGAACTCCGCTTCGCTGGTTTGAATCCTATCTCACCGGTAGGTCATTCACGGTAACCTGGGGAGGAGAGGTATCCAAAACACATCAACTGATCACTGGGGTTCCTCAGGGATCAGTTCTTGGTCCTCTCCTCTTCTCCATATACACAACATCACTGGGTCCCATCATAGAGTCACATGGCTTCTCCTACCATTGCTATGCTGACGACACACAACTCCATCTTTCATTTCAACCAGATGATCCAACAGTACCTGCGCGGATCTCGGGCTGCTTGGCGGACATCTCAACGTGGATGAAAGAACATCACCTCCAGCTTAACTTGGCAAAAACTGAGCTTCTTGTTTTTCCTTGCACTCCAAACTTACAGCATGGGTTCACCATCCAGCTGGGCTCTTCCACAATCACTTCTTCAAACTCAATCAGGAATCTGGGTGTCATCTTTGATGACCAGCTGTCTTTCAAAGATCATATTGCAAAGACTGCTCGATCTTGCAGGTTTGCTTTGCACAACATCAGAAAGATCAGGCCCTTTCTAACAGTGCAGGCTACACAACTTCTTGTCCAGGCCCTTGTCATCTCCAGACTGGACTACTGCAATGCTCTTTTGGCTGGTCTTCCATCATGCACAATCAAACCTCTACAAATGATTCAGAATGCAGCAGCACGGCTGGTCTTCAACGAGCCCAAAAGAGCCCATGTTACACCTCTCTTTATCTCCTTGCGCTGGCTCCCGATTGCAGCTCGTATCAAGTTCAAGACTCTGATGCTTGCATATAGGACAACCACAGCTACTGCACCTGCTTATCTGCACTCGCTATTGCAAATCTACACCCCCTCCAGAACTCTGAGATCTGCTAGTGAGCGACGCCTTGTGGTACCATCACAGAGAGGTGCGAAATCACTATCCAGAACATTCTCTTTTACTGTTCCTGGCTGGTGGAACGATCTTCCTACCCCTATCCGGAATGCTGATTCCCTGACAAGCTTCAAGCGACAGCTTAAAACTCATCTCTTTCAACTCTATTTGCTGTTACCATAAAAAAAAAAACCTAAAAAACTAAAAAAATAATCTCTTTATTCCTTCCCTTTCTAGCTTGTACTTGTTTAAAGCACCACTTGAAATCTGGTATTATAGCACTGCCTGTGTCTGTTTGTCTCCTTAAGAAGAATCGCTCTATGTTCTCCCAACTGTATGTCGCTTTGGACAAAAGCGTCTGCCAAATGCCTAAATGTAAATGTTGACGAGTCAGCATAAATGTGGGCTATTTGGTGATTGCTAACTGTGTTTTTATTTTGAAACATGTTGTGCTTGCATTTAATTTATTAAATTATAGTAATTTAAAGTTTAATGATCACATAGGATTTTTTTTTTTAGCACAGCCATCCAAACACAAAATGATCTTTACCAAACAGTGTAACTTCACTGCAAAAGCACTGCAATTTTTTTCTAGTAATGTATTTATTAAAAGTATATTTAACATCAAATCTATAGGTGTGTTCTCTGTCGATTATAAAACACATTTGCTGTAGATGCACAAATATGCTAATAAAAATACAAGTTTACTGCAATACTTCAACAGGGAGTTTTGTTTTATATACACTGTGTAAATCTAAACTAAATAAAAAGTGTTATCCAGCACCTGCTATCACTCATGAGAAAAACTAATTGCCCCTTTAAACCCCAAATCTGTGAAACCTTTAGCAGCAAGAACTGCAAACAAACTTTTCTGATAACTACAGATCAGTCTTTCACAGCACAGTGTTGAATATATAACACACATGTGTGCGTTTACTGTTTACATGAATTACCCTGAATTATTGATCTTGCTTTTCATTTTGAACAGTGACCTGACTTTGGAGAAATGTGTCAAATCGATTGAGAAAAACTGTAAATGAGACAGAAGCATCATGGTTTGATGAGTGAGTGAAGATTTTTTCCTTTGTCATACTGTGACTGTTGGCTGTTTCTTGCAAGAAATAAATATTGTTTGATGTGATGCAGTTTGGTGATCCTTCGGGAAACATTTATTTGTTGAAAAAAACCCTTAATTTAATTAATGTTTTTTTTTTAGTTTTTTTTTTTTTTTTATAAATAGCACAATATCATGCTCACCCACCAACTTCTAATCTCTAAAAAAAAATTTAATTAATCTATATAACAGACAAATAATCATGAAGAAAAATACTGCACTACAACAGTCATATGGCCAAAACAGCATTTATTTGAATGTTCACATCAGATTAGACATTTTTAATATTCAGAATCAGAATCAGAATCAGAAAGAGCTTTATTGCCAAGTATGCTTGCACATACAAGGAATTTGTTTTTGTGACATTAGCTTCCAGTGTACAGAGACAACAACACAGACAATAAAAAAAAATAATAAAAAATAAAATAAAATAAAATAAATAAATAAAGGTAATAGAGAATAGAAAATATACATATGTAAATATAAATATAAATAGACACAAAAAATATTTATATAGAAAAATGGATTAAGAAATAAGTGGCATATATTCTGTTTTGACATAGCCAATAACAAAATAATCTTCAATTTTTTTTGTCTCTCTAAGGAAAAAATAAACAGCACTTTCCTGTAGAAAGGAACTGATTTCCTCTTTTAAAAATCTGCTGGATGCATCTTCCACTTCTTTAGCCCACCACATAAAGAAAATATTCTGCAGATATGAGCAGATTTCTTCATACAAATAAAAATCATCAGTTAAACAATCAGATAAATTTGCATCATCACCAAATAAAAGTGAATTTACCCAATAATCAGTTAATTTTTTAAAAGCATTTGCATCATAATTATCAATCAGATAATCAGATAAATTTGCATAATCACCACATAAAAGACCTAATATGTCATTCATACATTCGTCAAACTTTTCCAAAGCATGATTTTTGAAATCATCAAATGTTTTATTTAATGTTGGATGTTCAAATAAATGGGATACAATTTGATCAAACTTTTCTTTATTTTGGGGATTTTTAGTATTTTTATTTCTTATTTTTGACCAGAATTGCTCAAGCTTATATTCTGGTTTATCTGTATTTTTCTCCATTAAAAATGTTTTGTTTTGTACATCTGCAATAACTTTTTCATAATTTGGTTCTAATAATTGTAATAATTCCTTGTCAGCTTTTCCTATATTTTCTGTTGTATCAGTAATTCCTAGTGTTTGGGGCACAAAAGTGTAACTGCAATTTTTAAGAGGTTTATAAGGCAAATACTCTTCATATGAGCCATTAATGCCCCAGAGCTTATAAAAGCCAATAATCATTTTCATTCCATGCTTTTCATGCAGTTTTCTTGCTATATCAATAGCTTGATCTGAGCATGAACCAAATGTGTGTCTTGCTAAACAGGGGCTATTAAAAGAAAATATCAGTGCCTCCTTATACGGACAATCATTTTCATCAAGAATTTTTTTTAGTAAATCAAATATATAATCTTCACTATGTTTTTTATTTTTATTGTTGGGCTTAAACACTGTTGGATATTCAGTATCCAATGTGTCATCCTTTTTAATAAATATTATAAAAGCAAATTGCTTTGATTCATCAAGATAAGTTTTAAGGTTATATAAAACCTTATTAAAGATGGCACTATAATATTCATTTAGGTATATTTTTTCCATAGAATCATTAGTATTTTGAATGCGTTTGAATATACGTTTCGAGGTCATTAGTTTATTTTTGTAATCTCCACATTTTCCCATCCAGCCCAAACACAGATTAGGAGGAGGTGGTGCCCTAGGTATAGACCTTTTAAAAGGTCCATTGTAGTTCAGGGAGGATGCAGGAGGGCCACCATTGTAGTCCAACACAAGTAATTCAGTTGTTGACACATATCTATAAAAAGATAAGAAAGATCAGAAAGTAGTAAATAAGAAGCACAATACACTACCATTCAAAAGAAAGTTTGGTTTTTTTTTTTAAGAAATGAATAAATTGTTAGATAAATAAAAAGTGACATCATAGATTTACTTTGCTAGAAAAGATTTATAGTTTGAATAAATGTTGTTCTTGAAAGAAAAAAATACAGGTTCAAAAAAAAAAAAAAAAAAAAAAAAACATTGGCAGCCCAACTGTTTCCAAAACTGATAATTCTACTAATAATTGAGAATATCAGAATGATTTCTGAGAGATCATGTGACACTTTGTATTTTGTAATATTACAGTTTATTTTCTGTATTTTTGATCAAATAAATGCAGCCTTGACTTCATTAAAAAAAAATTGCAAGTCTTACTGACCCCAAACTTTTGAACGGTAGTGTATGTATATATATACAGCAGGGAAAATAAGTATTTGACACATCAGCATTTTTATCAGTAAAGGGATTTCTAAGTGGGCTATTGACACAAAATTTCCACCAGATGTAGCCATCAAGCCAAATATTGAATTCATACAAAGAAATCAGAACATTTAAGTATACAAGTCGAGTCATAATAAATAAAGTGAAATTACATAATGCTGAATCAGGTAAATAAGCAAACCCAAAATATATTTAATTATGTAATTATGCAGGAAATATTAAACATGAACATCTGGGATAAGGAGCAGAGATTGATTGGAATATGTAAAGAATACTATGAAAACACAAGCCTCTGTTACTATATTGCTCTATACTGGATTAAAATATTAAAAGTTTACCAATGTATCATCTTGGAAATAAAGCTTCATGTCTTTTGGCAGCGTTAATGATGCTATAATTAATGTATTTTTTCCACCGCAAATTGTAGAGTGTTTTACTGTATTTACTGTTTCCATAGGAGTTAAGTCTTACAGTAGATAATTAATTTCTTTTTATTGAACACTGATGCAACTCAATAATCCCTGAGCTAAAATCACGCAATTTAAAGTGTATTATTGTTTTACATGATTATTTTTAAGATATAATTTTGTAAACTAAAATGTTACTTTACTTTACTAAAGTTGTTATCTATAATGTGTATGGTGTTTTCGGGCAGGAAAAGCACATATATTGAAGTAAATGTGATGGGTGTGTCTGCTGCACAATGCCAAAACAGGTAATTAACTAAACGCAATATATATTTAATAATGTACGTAATTATGCAGGTAATAATAAACATTAATATAAATCTAGGATTAGTAGCAGAAATTGCAGAATATTACAACATAAGCCTATTTTACTATATTGTTCTATACTGGATTAAAATTCAAAATTTACCACGTATCTTCTTGGAAATAAAGCTTTGTGTCTTTCAGTCCATACCATATGTAGCCAACGTTATTCCTCTGAATAATGCTATGATGAGAGTATTTTATTTCCTGAAAATTACTAGAATTACATTTTCCATAGGAGTTCACACTTATGTGTATGTTATATAATAGTATATGTATATATTGTTGAATTAATTATTAATGATCTGAACTGCTGCAAAACATGCTGTTAACAAAATCATTGTTTAATCATTTACAGTTACTTTATGAATAAACATATTATTTAGCTTACACAACATAATTACATAACTTTTGGAAAGAGCATTTTGAGATTTATAAAACATATGATCTCATGCATCAGTCTGATGTTCGCTACCATAATGATTATGAATGCAATTTTCCAACTGTAAACAAATAACCATTTAAATGCGTAGGACGTTTGTGTTGTGAAAATGACTTGGAAATTCACTTGTTATGGCATCATGACTGATCAGTTCTCTCAGCGGTGAAGAGACATTTCTGTTTGTATAAAATCATATAAAGTTGTAAAGGCATTGAGGGGGCCTTTTACTCATTAATGATGCATATGCTAAATCAGTATGATTTGAGAAATTAAAACTTGTTAGCCCCAACAACAAGGGAGCTTTCATACCCTAAATACCACACTTGAACTTATTCTACAGTTACTGGAAAACTTGCCTTGAGAAAAAAACGTTCACTGATTCGCATTAGCTACATCAACTGCAACTTTTTTAAAAAACATAAAATATTAGAATAAACTTACCTCAGAAACCATATTGTTTTGTTGTCCATGATTGCAACCAACAACAGCCATCTTTCCTGGTGAAAGTAAAAATGGATGTTATGACACATGCCTTTTTTTTAAGCCATCTAGGGGTTGACTTGGCCTTATTAGTACTTACTGAAGTACTTCTTGAATTCTGCATGTTTGAGCGTGATTGATTAAAAAGCAAGTTAATTTTTTATATTTTTTCTCTGAATGGAAATATAGCTCATTATACATTGATTCATCTATACACTGTAAAAAAATAAATAGTTGAGAAAACTTAAAGAAGTAGGGCAACTTAAGGCCTTTGAGTTTTCTCAACAGTAGTTTTTTTCGTAGTAAAGATACTTTGTTTAGCCAATATAAATTTGTTTGTTCATGCAATCCTGATTGTCTTTGCTAATAGAAAAAGTCTTGTCACAGCAACTGAAACAACAATTACTGTCATTGGGGTAATTTATTTTTTTATGTATCAGTATTTTTGTGTGTGTGTCAATTAGTTTATTTACAAATGACAAACAGTGAATTGCTATAGAATCCTTCATATATAACTCAGTCTAATATGCAGACAACATTGTCTTTGTTTGTAAAACATATTACAAGGCTAAGATATCCAGCAAACAGAAGTAAGTGGTTGAACATACTCTAGGCCTCAAAACTAGACACATAAACCTCAAGAACGGTTGCAATTAACAAATGTTAAAAAAGATGAGGGACTTTAGATCACAGTACAACAAATAACTAACAATAATGACAAAATGACAACGAAAAGTTTAAATTAAGTCAGTAAACAGCAAAACAATAATCCTACAACAGTAACTGCTTAATTTATTCATGCTGCAGTGCATGCTGGGAAACCACAAAGCCTTAACACTTCAACGATATGAAATTCTTTGTTCACACAACTGTGTTTGACTAGTTAGAACAACATTTGGGGCAATTTTGTTGGTCTGACAGGGGGTTTTATGTTGTTTCAAGAAAAGAGCATTTTTTAGCATTTGACACACAAAATGTTTTGTAAAGTGGAAAACATGCATTTGCATTTTTTACAGTGTACTAGCTTCCTTTTTGTGTTAATATTTGCTTCCTTTAACATAATTTGTCAAAATTCACTTGACTCTCACCCTCATTTAGTTCCAAACCTGTAAGACCTTCGTTCATCTTCGGGTCACAAATTAAGATATTTCTGATGAAATCTGTGAGCTTTCTGACATTGTGATTAACCAATCAGATTTGAAAAAAAAATATATATATATATATATATATTTTTTTTTTTTTAATTTAGGCTTATAATCAGTGAATGGTGCTTGTACATCAGTGTCGTTCATCTAGCATTTCCTCTGATTTTAGGGATTACTCATGGGTAAGGTTAGGTTAAGGTGTAGAAATGTGGTCAAGACTAAATTTTTGAATTAAAACGTTGTTCCAGGGTCAACAAAATATGTCGACCCAGGAACACATCTGACTCATCAAAATCAGGACGTGCGTGCCTTTTTACATAGCACCACTAGCAAGCTAACTACTACTAAATATATTGTAGAATCTTTAATTTTCTATAAAGCTGCTTTGCAATAATTTGTATCGTGAAAAGCGCTATACAAATAAACTTGAATTGAAAAGTGGTTCAGCTGTCATTTTATGAAGCTATGAGAATGCTTCTTGTGCTCAAAGAAAACAAAACTAACTTTATTTAACAATTTCTTCTCTTGTTTCTGTGCTTTGAACAAGGTCGTACCCATGCTGTCTACGGAGGCTCAGAAAGCTCTCCGATTCCATCGAAAATATCTTATTGGAACGACATGAGGGTGAGTAATTTTTGGGTCAACTACACAGTAAAATGGCCAGAGTAAAATCAACTCTGCTCAGAGTACATTTGGTCCCACTCCAAAAAGAGTTAAAATAACACTGAAGCAGAGTTAAAGTTAATGAGATAATTAAGTGATTAATTAAGTGCTGATTGATCATTAGTGATGAACACCTGCTGTTAACAATCAGCATCACTAAAAGAGAAAATCACATTTTTATGTGACCATCATAGCGGTCAGTGGTTACTTTAGTTGGGCTCTTGATTCTTGACTTTGTAATCTTAGATTGTTTTGGCTTGTTGTAACTAAGTTTTAGCAGCCAGACTTTTGCAAAAAAAAGCAACTGAATAAAACACAAAAAAAAAATTAAAAAACAAATACCTGTAAGTTATATTGAGCAGAGTTGATTTTACTTTGTATTACTTTAAGACATTTTCAAGTACACTATAAATCTGTATACGAGGTCATGCCGAACAACTGTACCTGCTGGAAATATGGCCTTCCAGGAACCAGCTGTGTAACGGAGTGCTCACAGTTCAATAAAAACACAAGTTCCTTCACTGTGGCCTTGTCAGGTATTGACTTCATGCTGCTGGTCCCAGTGTTGACACGCTCAGCTATAGAGAAAAGAACAAATGACTCAAAGACTCAGATGGGAAGTTTCAGGTTTAATACAAGTTCAGTTTAATAGGCAGCAGGCAAAGCATGTAAAACATTAACTCACAGGGTGGGACCAGATGACTGACATATCCATTTCCAACATAAATCGCCCAGTGCTTATATAGCCCTCGGGAGATTTCAATGAGGTCTCCAAGCTTCGGCTCCTTATTATATAGGAGCAGTGCTTAATTTGTGCCGGAACAAGCCGGATCCGGATCCGGCACCTCTGAAATCCGATCCGGCACCTCATTTTGGCGGATCCCCCACCTCCCGCTCCAATGAAAAACATTCATGCTGACCTGTAGTGTGCATATTTAATAAGCGTGCATATTTATTATTAATAAAATAATAATAAATAAATAAATAAAAACATATTTTTTAGAGTTCATGCGCACAAAAAAAGCTATATGCAAGCTGTTATTAACTTCAGATGGCCCGCCAACGTGATAACGCGAACGCTCCGTTACCTCCTCCTCCTCTGATCACATGCCGGATCCGTCACCCCGATTTGTTCCGGCACCTCGCAATTTACAAATTAAGCACTGTATAGGAGACAATATCAGGTGTAATATTTTTAAACAAATTCACAGAGCCATTTATACTAGTCCAAATATAATATTATACTGCTTATCTAAAATAACACAACCACTGCGCTTGTGAATAGATAACAACGAGAAGAAAAAATAGCTACTGCACACAAAGAAGAGTTCAGCTAAAAGCCATCTTGGTCAAAAATGAGATAATGATACTGAGGGAATGCGCTCGACACATATTATTATCAAATACTTTTACTGATAAAAATGCAGTTTTTAAAGAAAGATGTCAGATGGATTTAGAGGCTTTTGCATCTGAAGTCATTTAAAACTATATTTTGTAAATATATAAAGAGCAGTTATCATGTGCTCTTTGACTTTATGTTTTTATTTATTTTGTTTAAATCACAAATATATCGATCTTCACTCTGAAGTATATCAGGAAGATCTGTGTTAAATGGTCCGATTAATATAGGTCATGTTTTAAATTAAAATCCAGACTGGCTGTGAAGTATTTCATTTTTAGCTATTTGAAAATCCCCTATAAGCTCTGATATCTTAGAAGAAGTAATCAGACTTAAAAAAAAAAAAAAAAAAATCGAATATGTAGAAAAGGAATTACTGGTTTGATTATTTAAAAAAAAATAACAATAAGAAGAAATTCATTAGTATGAGTTTAACAGTAATGTAATCCTCAAACACAGTATAATAATCAAATGTAATTAAATATTTAAAAGTAACAGTACTGTGATCTGTAATTTGAAAACGGTAATAACTCACCATGGCTCGTAAGTCAGAAGTACTAGGGCTAGAAACACTGCTGATATGGATATCTGCCGTACGGTTTCCCTCGACCGAGTCCATTCCCATTGTCAAATTTTCACTTACGGTCTGTTGTTTGCTCATCTTGGGATCAAAGCTGGTGTTATACTCCTTTTTACTGTGCCCAACATTTTATAGATGCAAAGAAGGGTAAAGCATTGCGTCACAGGTGAACTGTACCTGTCACAGGTAACTCCCCCAATGAGGCACCAGTTGAGTTTCAAGGAGGACTTTCACCCCTGCAGAATAACTATTTGAAAGGGTTTATGCGCAAGGTCATATTACAGCAGATCATTCAAATTTCGCGCCTTGTTTATCTATATGAACATGACCTTTGGAGTCGATGGGTCAAGTCAAGTTGTCAAGTTTATTTGTATAGCGCTTTTCACGAAACAAATCGTTTCAAAGCAGCTTAACAGAAAATTAAAGTTTGTACAATAATTAAAGTTTGTTAAATTAAAGTTTCTACAATAATTAAGGTTTGTTAAATTAAAGTTTGTACAATTTGTATAATGTTAACAGTAATGATTAATATGATGGGGAAATACTCTTTCCAGAATTTAAGATGAAAATGAAAACTGAGGTTCTAGATAAGACCTTTTAAGTCTGACATGCTTCAAATAATTAGGGGTATCTCTTGCTTTAATGCTCATATTAATCAAATTTAAATGGAACAACTAAACACTTGTTTAATCAACAATGGCGAAAAAACATCTGAGGATAAACCAGTGGGCTTTAGTTGGTTTACAACGTCAGGTAAGACAGAAAGGGACACCAGTAACAAGAAACACTGCCGATACAGAGGTCTGCCTTATGGGTTCCCTCAATTGTTGGAACTGCAGAGTCCATTCCCATTGTCAAATTGGGAAAATATTACTCTTTTTGTTACTGTGTCTAACGCTTTAAAGATTTAAAGAAGGGTAAAGCATCGCATCATATCCCTACTGAACAACCGGTATCCGGTATTTATTCTGGGGGATGTGAACTCTTGCGATTTGTCCACTTTCTTGCCTGCTTTACTATGTGGACTGACCGACTAGACGTTCGCGCACCTTGGATAAATGCTATGGCAACATTGCCGGTTATAAAGCCGTTTGCCGCCCTCCTTTGGGGAAGTCTGACCATAATATTGTACATATTTTGCCCAGGGGCTAAGATCAAACAGGAGAAACCGATTGTTGAACAGGTATGCTTGTGGACTGAACAAAGTAAAGAACAATTGAGAGAACAAGTGACAATGTTCATGATATTACTGACAGTATTACGTCCTATTTAATATTTTATTTTATTTTATTTTATTTTATTTATTTATTTATTTATTTTTTGTGAGAGTAATTGTGTCCAAGTCTAAACTGTGTGTATATACCCACATAATAAGAATTGGTTTACTAAAGATCTAAAACTATGTCTCAATGAGAGAAAGGTCGCCTTTATGGAATTAGTTAGAGAGAAGAATAGAGAATTTAGGGGGGAAATTTGTGGAAAAGTGCTAGACTTGAATATAAAAATAAAATTGAAGGTAAATTCGTTAAGAATAATGCAAAGCAAGCATGGGAGGGACCGAATGCAATGATGGGAAGGGAAAGCAAACGAATCCCACTTTTACATAATGCATTCTTTTGCTAATTATTATTATTATTATTATTATTATTATTATTATTATTATTATTATTTATTTTATTTATTTTTTATTTTTATGTTTTTATTTTTTTGTTAGGTTTGATACTGGTGAATGCACTTCTGATGTTAGTATGACTTGTTCAGAAAAGCATAACGAATAGTGCGTTCAAGTCATGTCGGATACAGTATTGAACGCACATGAACGTCACCACAAAGTTAAGACCTGAGTTTCCGAGTTCGGGGCATCAGTGAGAAAACGTGTTGGATGCAATGGACGCAGCCAAAGACTAGAGATGCACCGTCGGTATTGATGGTAATGTTTTTGAAATGAATAAAATTATCTATATATATATATATAGAATCAAGGGGGAAGACGCTAGGGACCTATAACATGTCCCTATAATAGGACTAGCTATCCAGCGACTACCAAACTGTCCCTAGCAATCATTTTAATCAAGCAATTGAATATGTTTTTTGTAATTTCGGACGCATCTGAAATATGTCATACCATTGATATTACCAAATATATTAAAGTAAATACGTTTTAAAACTGCGCTCTTTGAAGGACACTCGTTTAATAGGCTGCATGGGCGGATTAAAACGCATACCTACTCGCAAAGGTGCGCGCGGGTAAAAAAAAAAGGCCGCTTCGAATGTTATCACTCGATTGAATGGGCGTTATCAGTGGTTATCAGCTGATTATTGGCCAGAAGGGGCCTATTGATAGGCTCAGAAGGCTGTTATTCTCACCGGTCTCCTTGCCTATGGTTACTGATTTTGAGTCCTCAGTACAGGTGTGTCTAGTTTGGTTCTTGCTAGCACTTGTTCTGATAAGCCCTCAGCTTCCAAGTTTCTCTTTCTCCTTTATTGGTTTTGCTAATGTTTGTTTTGCAGTGGTTAAAAATAATCCTATTTATTGTTTTGCATTTTCATTAAAGGTATTCCCAAAGATGTCCTTCATCGTCTGCTTGGATACAGGCACCAACCCATGAAGTTCAGTTTTAACACAACATTAAAATATATTGCAGTTAGCTTAAAACTGATCTAAGAATATCTTAAAGAACATTTAATATGCAGAATAAAGTTGTAAACACTGATTAAAGGTTATCCAAAATAACACAATGGTATAGTACAATTAAAATACAATAATGAGTGCATCGATAGCTACAACTTAAGTGTATTTCTTTTTTGAGAACGAGCTGAACATGATGCAAATAATTATCGCCACGCAAATAAGTGACGTGTAGCAGTGGCGGAGCCAGGGGGTGGCCAGGGGTGGCCGTGGCCACCATGGACATAATCACGGCCATCCCATTGGCCCCCCCGCTCGTAATTGCATTTTTAAGAGACGAAAATTTTTCAAATATTGATCTAGGAGAACCTCTCCCCACTGAGCAAAGTTATGTCCAAAAGACGTCTTTTTGACGTCTTTGTCGGACGTTGAAATGACATCCCCTGAGGAGCCAGAATGAAAGTTTTTAAGACGTCTTTTTCTGACGTGTTCTGGACGTCCGATATAGACGTTCAGTGAACCTCTGTACAAGGTTAAAAACTAGTTCAAATGAGGTTAGTAGACATATTTCAACATCAGTTAAGATTCATTTTGACATCATTTATACTGTTTCTGGAACAAATAAACACTCTCAGGATACATTAGATTTCAAATGTTACTGCAATGTCATTTCCATTTATAATCGCAAAGCAACTCACAGACACTGTCCAAAAATGATGAAAATAAAGAAATCTTCACTGAAACAGTGTTTATAAGATAATTAAATGATCACAGCATGAGCTTCACTCATTACTGACTTTAATTCTGTCAGACATCTATAGCTTTTATTAATAATCACCAGAGGTTTAGATGTTGGTATTTGTTTCAAGTCACCATTGTTGTGGACAGTGGTTGCTTTAGCTGGGATCTTGCATTAGCTTGTTGTTTGGCTGTTATAACTGTGTTTGATAAAAGCACAACTGATCTCAGCTTCATGCTGGTGATAAATAAAGTCATCAGGAATCTGATGTTATGATTTTAGTACTGTGTTTAAAACCATTAAACATTGTGAGTCTGCAGTACAGGTGCAGAGAGTAGAGAAATAATCACTTGATCTGAAGATGGACAAAATGCATATTTTTATGGATATTTAAGGAAACGGAGCATTGAGACACACAGACATCAAGATTTTGCACATGAATCACAACAATGGTGACAAACAAAAAAGCTTCATAGTACAAACTCATTCTTAATTCTCAAGCTTTTTTGTTCTGATTGTCACCGTTGTTGTGAGTCCTGTGCAAAATCTTGATGTCAGTGTGTGGCTTCATGACACATTTTCTAAAAGTATTTAGTATATATGCTTTTTCGTCCATAAATAAGTGCAACCAGCAAAATTGAATATCAGACGCTCATCTTATTACATGTTTACCATCATTAACTGAAAGATGTTAATGCTTGATTTCAGCTTTCTCTGTCATAACGCTTGTGTTTCACAAACACTGTCACAACAGTCCAAAAAAAAAGATAATATAAGAAGTACAAGGATCAAGATCCCAGCTAAAGCAACCACTGTCCACAACAATGGTGACTTCAAATGAAACTAATACCAACATCTAAACCTCTGGTGATTATTAATAAAAGCTATAGATGTCTGACAGAATTAAAGTCAGTAATGAGTGAAGCTCATGCTGTGATCATTTAATTATCTCATAAACACTGTTTCAGTGAAGATTTCTTTATTTTCATCATTTTTGGACAGTGTCTGTGAGTTGCTTTGCGATTATAAATGGAAATGACATTGCAGTAACATTTGAAATCTAATGTATCCTGAGAGTGTTTATTTGTTCCAGAAACAGTATAAATGATGTCAAAATGAATCTTAACTGATGTTGAAATATGTCTACTAACCTCATTTGAACTAGTTTTTAACCTTGTACAGAGGTTCACTGAACGTCTATATCGGACGTCCAGAACACGTCAGAAAAAGACGTCTTAAAAACTTTCATTCTGGCTCCTCAGTGGACGTCTTTTCAACGTCTGTAAAGACATAAAAAGACGTTCGCTGGATGTAACTTTGCTCAGTGGGTCATGTCTATACCAACTATACGATAATGTTTTGACCGCAAAACTCTCGCGACACTCACTGGAACTGAAAAATAGCGCGGTTTTCCAGCTTTCGTTAAAAGTGGGAGACGAGGAATACAGCGCTGCAGTTCAAATCTTGCTGCCAGGATATCAACTCTGAGCGTTTGAGCACAACATCCTATCAGGTGATCTATTCAGCCCAGTTTTATCAATAAAACTGAGCTTATCTAGAGCTTTATGAAATGTTTAGGATAATTTTTATCATAAAGTGTTTAATATGATGCAGACATTCATGCTAGGATCAAGACTGGTTTTATATAACAGAAGGAAACATTTAACCTCTATACATTGTTTTTTAACATGGTAATGTTTAAATGTTTTTTTGCTTGTGTATTATTCATGTCAGTCAGTAAAATGTGAGAAACATGAAGAGAAAGGCAGCATATATAGCATCCTTCTTAAGGAAGAGTAGCAAAAAGCAGTCAAATGAATCATGCCTTATGACTAAAGACTAAGAATTATGACTAAACATTTTATGTGAATATAAATTAATTGTAATTAAAATTAAAGTATTGTACCAATTGCACATTATACATCATTGTGATTTAGGCACCTATAATATTTTTAAAAAAGTATTTTATGGTGCCATGTTTGCTTGTATAACGAAATTAAATGTGCCACCCGTAACTGCTGGCTCCTGCCTGGCCACCCCTATGAAAAATCCCTGGCTCCGCCACTGACGTGTAGAAACCGCATACAAGCGGTGTTTCTGCCACAGGTGTTGCACTTGTGAGATGAGATCCACTGTGAGTTATTACTGCACTCTCTTTGAATTATAATACAGTAAATGCTATTCGGCTGTGTTTGAGAATTATATTAAGAATAAAGACCTTTACTGACAAGTGTACTTATATACACATAAGTATTTTGTCCTGGTGACATAAGTTCCAGTGCATAGACAGGATCACAAGTGACAAGACACAGGTAACAAAAAAAAAAACTTTTTATAGCCTATTTTAAATACTTTTTATAGCTACTGTTAAAGATAAATATATAGTTAGCGGAAAGCTCTGTAAGTTCAGATGGTATGTAAATAAATAGTGCTGTTGTAAAACTGGGTGAAACACTCATCGGAGTAAAATAAACAACATTTGAATTAAATTTCTTCTAAACCTCAGACTGCTGTTCCTACTGGGAAAGACAAGGAAATTTGATCTGATCCACAAGAAAATGTCGATGTCCAGGTAAGCTATTTTATATATGGCCTAGGGCTAGCTACCGAAAAATAACGTGATTAAAATAGTTTAAGCAATGCAATTATATATGGCCTCAAATTTTAAGATACCAGGGGCAAAAAATTCCCATGTATGAATGTTGTCTCATAGTTATATGATAACTGGCGTTATTTTAATGACAAACGTCGAGAGCGCTTTGTTGTAAAGAAGGTTAAAGAGTGTTCATATAATACGAGGGCGCGAATCTTCCCGCGCTCGGACAAATCTCTGGCTCGAATTTGCTCTCGCTCAAAAAACCGGACGTGCGCTCTCTTCTTCTTCTTTGCTGTTTTAATGGCGGTTAAGGTGCATTACCGACACCCACGATACTGGGGGCCTGAGTGAAATATCTCCCAGATAATAATAGTAATGTTGAGTGATATTGTATACTAACTGAACTGAGCGGGATGATAGCATCACCGTATTCAATGATTAACTCGCTTTAACTGAAATGTGGTAACCATTTCCTTTTGTGTTATTAACACACTACCTTCCTGTTTGATACTGTAAAGCTGCTTTGACAATCTGTATTGTGAAAAGCGCTATATAAATAAAGTTGACTTGACTTAATTAAAAAATAAAAAATAAAATAAAAAATAATAATAATAATAATAAAATAAAAAAAACATTTTAGATTCTGTTAAGCCAGTTATTCTCAGTTAATTTAATACGCTCTCAGAGAGTGTGCACGCGCTTTAAACGTGTCTCTCCTCTCAGTCCTCTCACAAAGAAGGATATGCAATTTCGTTACAATTTTATAATATTTAGCTAAATTAATCAAGTGTATGTTAGACATGGCTAGGAATTCGGGTAATAAGTAAGTATATTTTGATGCTTATAGTCTTGTATTGTATTGTACTTAAAGGGATTTATTTGTATTTTACTTAATAGTTCACACATTTAAACACTGTAATTAAAAAAGACAGTTGGTGTGGCAGTGTTAAATGTACCTCTGACCCAATTTGCTTATATTTAATTTATTTTGTCAATGAAAACACTGTAAACTTTTTTTTTTTTTTTTGCACTTTTGTCAATTACATAAAGATTAAATAGAATAAATATTTTTTTTCTAAGATATTGATTGTATTGCATTTTACAAAACGTTATTGCATTTAAAAAAAATCTGATTTGAGGTTGTATTTATTAACCCTTTCTTAGATGTTTTATGTCTTATTAAGGTCTATAAAAATTAAAATTTGTGATGATAAATATATATTCCAAAGCTTTCTATGTACACTAATTACATAAAACTATACGGTCGGTCAGTGCACTACAGTTGTTAAAATGAAGTAGATCAACACATTTGTTTCAATTGATAGAGATAGAAACCCATGGGGGCAAAAAAAGACTAGCCTTAAAAGATTCCTTATCCCCTCTAGTGGACAACATTAATATCACAGCCTTCATCTTTATTTAAAATGTCTGAGCAGCATCCCAAACTCTATAAATTCATTAAACTAAGCATGTTTGCACAGAACAACTTTTCAATGTCATTTGATGTTGAAGATCGAATGTTTAATGAATGTCTAATATAAATAAAACTTTATTTCTTTTAAAATCATGCTCTTTTATGTCAAGATAAACACAAGGAAACAAGAAATAAAATCATTCATGCAGAAATTATGCTTGGCCTCTTAGGGCTTCCGTATTTTATTTTTAGATTGATGCCAAAATACAAGGTTAAACATTAAAAGCATTTTTATTATTATTATTATTATTATTATTATTATTTTGAATTTTTTTTTTTGTTTTGTTTTGTTTTTTATGCCCATTAAAGACAAAACGTAAGAATTATAATCAATCAGAAACATTGACAGTAGTGGGTTCTTTTACCCAAAAATGTACCCCCCAAAAAACTTGCCAAGTATAATAAAAAGATTAACAATATATTGAATATGTGAGTTAGAGTTATAATAAAATAAAATAATATCAAAATTGTTAATACATATTCTAACATTTGTTAGAGAGGTACATGACTATGGATAAAATGGATACAAATTTGACAAGATGTTCAATTGTCTCTTCTATATCACAGAAAGTACATTTTTTGTTCAATAGTTTATATATATATATATATATATATATATGCACTTCTTATTTACTACTTTCTGATCTTTCTTATCTTTTTATAGATTTGCGTCAACAGTGGACTACAATGGAGGGGGGCCTTTTAAAAGGTCTATGCCTAGGGCACCACCTCCTCCTAATCTGTGTTTGGGCTGGATGGGAAAATGTGGAGATTACAAAAATAAACTAATGACCTCGAAACATATAATCAAACGCATTCAAAATACTAATGATTTGATTAAAAAAAAATACCTAAATGAATATTATAGTGACATCTTTAATAAGGGTTTATCTAACCTTAACATTAATCTTGATAACTCAAATCAGTTTGCTTTTATAATATTAATTAAAAAGGATGGCACACTGGATACCAAATTTCTAGAAGAGTATAAGCCAAACTTAAAAAATAAAGAACATAGTGAAGATTATATATTTGATTTACTTAAAGAAATTCTTGATGAAAATGATTGTCCGTATAAGGAGGCACTGATATTTTCTTTTAATAGCCCCTGTTTAGCAAGACCCAAATTTAATTCTTGCTCAGATCAAGCTATTGATATAGCAAGAAAACTGCATGAAAAGCATAAAATGAAAATGATTATTGGCTTTTATAAGCCCTGGGGCATTAATGGCTCATATGAAGAGTATTTGCCTTATAAACCTCTTAAAAATTGCAGTTACACTTTTGTGCCCCAAACACTAGGAATTACTGATACAACAGAACATATAGGAAAAGCTGACAAGGAATTATTACAATTATTAAAACCAATTTATGAAAAAGTTATTGCAGATGTACAAAACAAAACATTTTTAATGGAGAAAAATACAGATAAACCAGAATATAATCTTGAGCAATTCTGGTCAAAAATAAGAAATAAAAATACTAAAAATCCCCAAAATAAAGAAAAGCTTGATCAAATTGTATCCCATTTATTTGAACATCCAACATTAAATAAAACATTTGATGATTTCAAAAATCATGCTTTGGAAAAGTTTGACAAATGTATGAATGACATATTTGGTCTTTTATGTGGTGATTATGCAAATTTATCTGATTGTTTAATTGATAATTATAATGTAAATTATTTTCATATTTTAATTGATGGTCTGGTAAATTCACTTTTATTTGACAATGAAGCAAATTTATCTGATTGTTTGATTGATAATTATGATGCAAATTATTTTAATATTTTTATTGATGATCGGGTAAATTCACTTTTATTTGGTGATGATGCAAATTTATCTGATTGTTTAACTGATGATTTTTATTTGTATGAAGAAATCTGCTCATATCTGCAGAGTATTTTCTTTATGTGGTGGGCTAAAAAAGTGGAAGATGCATCCAGCAGATTTTTAAAAGAGGAAATCAGTTTCCTTCTACAGGAAAGTGCTGTGAATTGTTTCCTTAGAGAGACAAAAAAAATTGAAGATTATTTTGTTATTGGTTATGTCAAAACATAGAATATTAAAAATGTTTAATCTGATATGAACATTCAAATAAATGCCATTTTGGCCATATGATTGTTGTAGTGCGGTATTTTTCTTCATGATTATTTGTCTGTTATATAGATTCATGAAAATGTTTTGTTAGAAGATAGAAGTTGGTGGGTGAGCATGATATTGTGCTATTTATTAAAAAAAAAAAACATTCATTAGCAGCAAGATAAATCTAGTGATTGTACTTTTTAAATTAAGGTTTTATTTCAACAAATACATGTTTTCTGAACGATCACCAAACTGCATCACATCAAACAATATTTATTTCTTGCAAGAAATCCTTTACAGTTTTTCTCAATCGATTTGACACATTTCTCCAAAGTCAGGTCACTGTTCAAAATGAAAAGCAAGATCAATAATTCAGGGTAATTCATGTAAACAGTAAACGCACACATGTGTTATATATTTAACACCGTGCTGTGAAAGACTGATCTGTAGTTATCAGAAAAGTTTGTTTGCAGTTCTTGCTGCTAAAGGTTTCACAAACAGATTTGAGGTTTAAAGGGGCATTTAGTTTTTCTCATGAGTGATAGCAGATGCTGGATAACACTTTTCATTTAGTTTAGATTTACACAGTGTATATAAAACAAAACTCCCTGTTGAAGTATTGCAGTAAATAATGGATATTTTGTGTCATTTATGGTCACGTTTCAGCCAGGTAAGTTTTGATGGTATTTTCTTTTCATATTACCCCTGTGTGTTGTCTGTAATAATGTAGTGTTTACTCTGTCTAACGGCTATAATTCTGCTGTTCCACAAGCGCCACCTTCTGGCTGAAGGTGAATTTGAATATTTACATTTTACACAAAAATGTTGTAAATGTTAACTGCATATCAACAAGAAAAAAAAAACTACATTTGGAATAAATAATTGTGAGGAATCTAAAAAAGGTAAAGAAAAGGTTATCTAGGGCAAATGGGCCTATACAGCGGGGAAAATAAGTATTTGACACATCAGCATTTTTACCAGTAAGGGGATTTCTAAGTGGGCTATTGACACAAAATTTCCACCAGATGTAGCCATCAAGCCAAATATTGAATTCATACAAAGAAATCAGAACATTTAAGTATACAAGTTGAGTCATAATAAAGTGAAATGACACAGGGAATAAGTATTGAACACATGAAGATAACAAGGTGCAAAATGGCATAGAAAGCCAGGAGATCACCTGAAATCTGTCAGTTTTGAGAGAGAAACCCTGCCCCCTATCAGTACTAATTGATATCAGCTGCTTTAGTCCTAATTGATGGCCTGTAAAGGCTTCTCATTACCCAGGAAAGACTTCATGATGGGTAAAAGCAAAGAACTCTCTCAAGATCTTCGTAATCTTATCATTGAAAAGCATTTTGAACACCATACCAACAGTTCAGCTTGGGGGTGGAAGCATCATGGTTTGGGGCTGCTTTTCTGCAAGGGGTACTGGCAGACTTCATATTATTGAAGGCAGGATGAATGGAGAAATGTACCGGGACATTCTGGATAAAAATCTGCTGCCATCTACCAGAAAGCTGAATGATCCCAAACACAAGGCCAAGGAAACAATGAAGTGCTTTCAAAGAAAGAAAATCAAGTTGCTTGAATGGCCCAGTCAATCACCTGACCTAAATCCCATAGAAAATCGACGGAGAAAACTGAAGATCAAAGACCATAAAAGAGGGCCAAGGAACCTTCAAGATTTAAAGAGCGTTTGTGTGGAAGAATGGGCCAGAATCACTCCTGAGCAATGCAGACGACTGCTCTCTCCATACAAGAGCCGTCTAGAAGCTGTAATCACCAACAAAGGCTTTTCTACAAAGTATTAAAGTGTGTCACTAAGCACATCAAACCTGTTGTTCAGGTCAACATCAGAGACAAGTTCAACTTCGGCACCGAAAAAAATCACACGTCTATCCTCCACGACGCCATCTTAGACCCCTCTTCAACTGGTCTTTTACCAATAAACTGGTGTGTGTGATGACGTCACATGTGACGAAAATGAATTATCGCATAAGTTTTGGTGTATCGCAAAATAAATATGTTTCCATACATACTTTTGTGTATATCGCAAATTTTCTACCTATTATGTTCTACCTTGTGTTTTCACAAATAATTGCAATGTACAAAATATCCGAAGACCACGGCAGAATGAAGCAGTTGCTCGTCAGATAAGCCTGGAGCTCGAAGGAACTACCCTTATGCGACGAAGCCCATGGGTGTGGGAGAGACCACGCAATAAGACGTTCTGAATATTAATTTATTATATATTAGTACAATTTAATCTGTACATTATATCAGAGCCGTATAGAGAGTATTGTCTCTCTCTACGGCTCTGCATTATATTAAAGTAAGCCCCGCCCCACGACTGACAAAAAGAAAAGTGTTCGCGCCAGCGGAATAGAAGATCGAGCGCGAGAGTTTGGGGAATGATGACGCGCGTGCTGCGAGCTGTGTCCGAACACGGGAGAGCTTGATTTGCGCGCAGAGAAGATGTCACGCGCGCGCGCGGGTTTATAATGAGCTCGCGAGCTCCTGTTTCCTCCCGTGTAGATCTGTTTTCCTCTCGCGGAAGTCATTTACTGCGCGCGCCGGCATTAGTTGTGCGCTCGGCTATTAATGGCAGTAAAATGACGCCATACAATTGTAAATTCAAGAAGCCTAGTGACACATCATTTAAGAAAAAAACCATAATACATACATAAAAACCTCTTGATCTATTATGACTGGTGTTTTACTCAGTCAAATGATCAGGATTATGGATGACACTGTACACATTTTGGTTGTTGGACTGTAGGTGAGGCTTTCTCTCTGAAAGCCATCAGCATTCAGTGTTTATAGAAATAAATGAAAATGTATACTTTTGACTAAATTGCTATTTCTTTTAGAGTACTTATCCATCTCCATATCCGTACGATGAATCGTCAACACAAGGCTTGTTGTTTTACACTTACAACTGAAACATATCTCACCATTGCTCTCAAAGCTAGACATTCTGTAAAGTTTGAGGTTGTTAAAGTTCCACACACTTGAAAAGGGTACAGACACAAAATATAAAGAATTTTGTGCGCACAAAACACCTATGTTTTGTGCGCACATACTTTTAAATCGACACCTGCCACGGTGTGTTTCTCGTTAAGTTGGGGGCAGCCGTGGCCTAATGGTTAGGGAGTCAGACTTGTAACTGAAAGGTTGTGAGTTTGAGTCCCAGGTCCGGCAGGGATTGTTGGTGGGTGGAGTGATTGGTGTGTGTGTGTGTGTGTGTTCACTACTGTGTGTGTGTGTGCGCACTTGGATGGGTTAAATGCAGAGCACAAATTTCGAGTATGGGTCACCATACTTGGCCACACGTCACTTTCAAGTTTGTTTGGGGGTTGGGTTCACTTTCAAGTTTGTCTTGCACTCAGCGTACCTTGTAAAAAAAAATCACAGCTCGCCACTGATATATATATATATTTTATGTTTTATGTTTTATATTTTAAAAATAATATGCTGTAGGTGAGGTTTAAGGCTTGTTCAGTTAATTAAAACCTGCAGAGAATGTTTTTAGTTTGTGCTTTTCTGGAGGTATCTGTATCTTGAGTATAAATATGTCATTTATTCCCACATTTTGGTTGTTGTCATATTCAGTAAAACTAAATACGTTATTAATGACACATAACACTGCAGCTGTGTTTTATGTTCTTTAATATATTACAACAAATGTTTTCTATTTTGAAATCAATCCGTTTCATTTCTTTTAAATGTTCTACTTTTACAACAAAGGTTTACAAGATATCGTCTGGTGAATTCTACAAAATGTACAGTAAACCTAAATGTGAAAAAAAAAATTTACAAAATGTTCATCGGGGGAAGAATTGCCATCCAGCGCACCATAAACCTGTGGCACAATATGCGCCAAAGAATTGCGGTATACAGCCTCTGCTACGGTCGGCAGTCTGATATAACGGCGCATTAATTTCTCTTTAATAGCTGTGCACACCGCATATACACATCGATGCACGGTAGTTTTACTAACCCCGAAAGCTTCTTCCGCTACTCTGTACTTGGCACAGGTTGCCGGCTTGAAAAGTGTGATGGCAATCCGCTTTCGGGTTGGAACCGGTGGTCGGTGGCAACCTGTGATTGGTGCAACATCAGACCAATAAATCCACACAGCATCTCAAACGTCGGTTGTGTCATTCTAAAATGCTGCAACCAAAGACTTTGTTAAGTATCTCTCCACCACCTCCTCCCAGAACGTCTTATTGCGTGGTCTCTCCCACACCCATGGGCTTCGTCGCATAAGGGTAGTTCCTTCGAGCTCCAGGCTTATCTGACGAGCAACTGCTTCATTCTGCCGTGGTCTTCGGATATTTTGTACATTGCAATTATTTGTGAAAACACAAGGTAGAACATAATAGCTAGAAAATTTGCGATATACACAAAAGTATGTATGGAAACATATTTCTTTTGCGATACACCAAAACTTATGCGATAATTCATTTTCGTCACATGTGACGTCATCACACACACCAGTTTATTGGTAAAAGACCAGTTGAAGAGGGGTCCAAGATGGCGTCGTGGAGGATAGACGTGTGATTTTTTTCGGTGCCGAAGTTGAACTTGTCTCTGATGTTGACCTGAACAACAGGTTTGATGTGCTTAGTGACACACTTTAATACTTTGTAGAAAAGCCTTTGTTGTTGATTACAGCTTCTAGACGCCTCTTGTATGGAGAGAGCAGTCGTCTGCATTGCTCAGGAGTGATTCTGGCCCATTCTTCCACACAAACTTTAAATCTTTAAATCTTGAAGGTTCCTTGGCCCTCTTTTATGAACTTTGATCTTCAGTTTTCTCCGTAGATTTTCTATGGGATTTAGGTCAGGTGATTGACTGGGCCATTCAAGCAACTTGATTTTCTTTCTTTGAAAGCACTTCATTGTTTCCTTGGCCTTGTGTTTGGGATCATTCAGCTTTCTGGTAGATGGCAGCAGATTTTTATCCAGAATGTCCCGGTACATTTCTCCATTCATCCTGCCTTCAATAATATGAAGTCTGCCAGTACCCCTTGCAGAAAAGCAGCCCCAAACCATGATGCTTCCACCCCCAAGCTGAACTGTTGGTATGGTGTTCAAAATGCTTTTCAACGATAAGATTACGAAGATCTTGAGAGAGTTCTTTGCTTTTACCCATCATGAAGTCTTTCCTGGGTAATGAGAAGCCTTTACAGGCCATCAATTAGGACTAAAGCAGCTGATATCAATTAGTACTGATAGGGGGCAGGGTTTCTCTCTCAAAACTGACAGATTTCAGGTGATCTCCTGGCTTTCTATGCCATTTTGCACCTTGTTATCTTCATGTGTTCAATACTTATTCCCTGTGTCATTTCACTTTATTATGACTCAACTTGTATACTTAAATGTTCTGATTTCTTTGTATGAATTCAATATTTGGCTTGATGGCTACATCTGGTGGAAATTTTGTGTCAATAGCCCACTTAGAAATCCCCTTACTGGTAAAAATGCTGATGTGTCAAATACTTATTTTCCCCGCTGTATAGGCCCATTTGCCCTAGATAACCTTTTCTTTACCTTTTTTAGATTCCTCACAATTATTTATTCCAAATGTAGATTTTTTTTATCTTGTTGATATGCAGTTAACATTTACAACATTTTTGTGTAAAATGTAAATATTCAAATTCACCTTCAGCCAGAAGGTGGCGCTTGTGGAACAGCAGAATTATAGCCGTTAGACAGAGTAAACACTACATTATTACAGACAACACACAGGGGTAATATGAAAAGAAAATACCATCAAAACTTACCTGGCTGAAACGTGACCATAAATGACACAAAATATCCATTATTTACTGCAATACTTCAACAGGGAGTTTTGTTTTATATACACTGTGTAAATCTAAACTAAATGAAAAGTGTTATCCAGCATCTGCTATCACTCATGAGAAAAACTAAATGCCCCTTTAAACCTCAAATCTGTTTGTGAAACCTTTAGCAGCAAGAACTGCAAACAAACTTTTCTGATAACTACAGATCAGTCTTTCACAGCACGGTGTTGAATATATAACACACATGTGTGCGTTTACTGTTTACATGAATTACCCTGAATTATTGATCTTGCTTTTCATTTTGAACAGTGACCTGACTTTGGAGAAATGTGTCAAATCGATTGAGAAAAACTGTAAAGGATTTCTTGCAAGAAATAAATATTGTTTGATGTGATGCAGTTTGGTGATCGATCAGAAAACATGTATTTGTTGAAATAAAACCTTAATTTAAAAAGTACAATCACTAGATTTATCTTGCTGCTAATGAATGTTTTTTTTTTTTAATAAATAGCACAATATCATGCTCACCCACCAACTTCTATCTTCTAACAAAACATTTTCATGAATCTATATAACAGACAAATAATCATGAAGAAAAATACCGCACTACAACAATCATATGGCCAAAATGGCATTTATTTGAATGTTCATATCAGATTAGACATTTTTAATATTCTATGTTTTGACATAACCAATAACAAAATAATCTTCAATTTTTTTTGTCTCTCTAAGGAAACAATTAACAGCACTTTCCTGTAGAAGGAAACTGATTTCCTCTTTTAAAAATCTGCTGGATGCATCTTCCACTTTTTTAGCCCACCACATAAAGAAAATACTCTGCAGATATGAGCGGATTTCTTCATGCAAATAAAAATCATCAGTTAAACAATCAGATAAATTTGCATCATCACCAAATAAAAGTGAATTTACCCGATCATCAATAAAAATATTAAAATAATTTGCATCATAATTATCAATCGAACAATCAGATAAATTTGCTTCATTGTCAAATAAAAGTGAATTTACCAGACCATCAATTAAAATATGAAAATAATTTACATTATAATTATCAATTAAACAATCAGATACATTTGCATAATCACCACATAAAAGACCTAATATGTCATTCATACATTCGTCAAACTTTTCCAAAGCATGATTTTTGAAATCATCAAATGTTTTATTTAATGTTGGATGTTCAAATAAATGGGATACAATTTGACCAAGCTTTTCTTTATTTTGGGGATTTTTAGTATTTTTATTTCTTATTTTTGACCAGAATTGCTCAAGATTATATTCTGGTTTATCTGTATTTTTCTCCATTAAAAATGTTTTGTTTTGTACATCTGCAATAACTTTTTCATAAATTGGTTTTAATAATTGTAATAATTCCTTGTCAGCTTTTCCTATATTTTCTGTTGTATCAGTAATTCCTAGTGTTTGGGGCACAAAAGTGTAACTGCAATTTTTAAGAGGTTTATAAGGCAAAATCTTTTCATATGAGCCATTAATGCCCCAGGGCTTATAAAAGCCAATAATCATTTTCATTTTATGCTTTTCATGCAGTTTTCTTGCTATATCAATAGCTTGATCTGAGCAAGAATTAAATTTGGGTCTTGCTAAACAGGGGCTATTAAAAGAAAATATCAGTGCCTCCTTATACGGACAATCATTTTCATCAAGAATTTTTTTTAGTAAATCAAATATATAATCTTCACTATGTTTTTTATTTTTTAAGTTTGGCTTATACTCTTCTAGAAATTTGGTATCCAGTGTGCCATCCTTTTTAATTAATATTATAAAAGCAAACTGATTTGAGTTATCAAGATTAATGTTAAGGTTAGATAAACCCTTATTAAAGATGTCACTATAATATTCATTTAGGTATTTTTTTTTAATCAAATCATTAGTATTTTGAATGCGTTTGATTATATGTTTCGAGGTCATTAGTTTATTTTTGTAATCTCCACATTTTCCCATCCAGCCCAAACACAGATTAGGAGGAGGTGGTGCCCTAGGCATAGACCTTTTAAAAGGCCCCCCTCCATTGTAGTCCACTGTTGACGCAAATCTATAAAAAGATAAGAAAGATCAGAAAGTAGTAAATAAGAAGTGCATATATATATATATATATATATATAAACTATTGAACAAAAAATGTACTTTCTGTGATATAGAAGAGACAATTGAACATCTTGTCAAATTTGTATCCATTTTATCCATAGTCATGTACCTCTCTAACAAATGCTAGAATATGTATTAACAATTTTGATATTATTTTATTTTATTATAATTATAACTCACATATTCAATATATTGTTAATCTTTTTATTATACTTGGCAAGTTTTTTGGGGGGTACATTTTTGGGTAAAAGAACCCACTACTGTCAATGTTTCTGATTGATTATAATTCTTACGTTTTGTCTTTAATGGGCATAAAAAACAAAACAAAACAAAAAAAATAATTCAAAATAATAATAATAATAATAATAATAAAAATGCTTTTAATGTTTAACCTTGTATTTTGGCATCAATCTAAAAATAAAATACGGAAGCCCTAAGAGGCCAAGCATAATTTCTGCATGAATGATTTTATTTCTTGTTTCCTTGTGATCTTGACATAACAGAGCATGATTTTAAAAGAAATAAAGTTTTATTTATATTAGACATTCATTAAACATTCGATCTTCAACATCAAATGACATTGAAAAGTTGTTCTGTGCAAACATGCTTAGTTTAATGAATTTATAGAGTTTGGGATGCTGCTCAGACATTTTAAATAAAGATGAAGGCTGTGATATTAATGTTGTCCACTAGAGGGGATAAGGAATCTTTTAAGGCTAGTCTTTTTTTGCCCCCATGGGTTTCTATCTCTATCAATTGAAACAAATGTGTTGATCTACTTCATTTTAACAACTGTAGTGTACTGACTGACCGTTTAGTTTTATGTAATTAGTGTACATAGAAAGCTTTGGAATATATATTTATCATCACAAATTTTAATTTTTATAGACCTTAATAAGACATAAAACATCTAAGAAAGGGTTAATAAATACAACCTCAAATCAGATTTTTTTTAAATGCAATAACATTTTGTAAAATGCAATACAATCAATATCTTAGAAAAAAAAAATCTTTATTCTATTTAACCTTTATGTAATTGACAAAAGTGCAAAAAAAAAAAAAGTTTACAGTGTTTTCACTGACAAAATAAATTAAATATAAGCAAATTGGGTCAGAGGTACATTTAACACTGTCACACCAACTGCCTTTTTTAATTACAGTGTTTAAATGTGTGAACTATTAAGTAAAATACAAATAAATCCCTTTAAGTACAATACAATACAAGACTATAAGCATCAAAATATACTTACTTATTACCCGAATTCCTAGCCATGTCTAACATACACTTGATTAATTTAGCTAAATATTATAAAATTGTAACGAAATTGCATATCCTTCTTTGTGAGAGGACTGAGAGGAGAGACACGTTTAAAGCGCGTGCACACTCTCTGAGAGCGTATTAAATTAACTGAGAATAACTGGCTTAACAGAATCTAAAATGTTTTTTATTTATTTTATTTTTTATTTTTTTTAATTAAGTCAAGTCAGCTTTATTTATATAGCGCTTTTTACAATACAGATTGTGTCAAAGCAGCTTTAAATAGGAAGGTAGTGTGTCAATAATGCAAAAGGAAACGGTTACCATTTTTCAGTTAAAGCGAGTTAATCTTTGAATTCAGTGATGCTATCATCCCGCTCAGTTCAATTAGTATACAATATCACTCAACATTACTATTATTATCTGGGAGAAAGTTCACTCCAGTATCGTGGGTGTCGGTAATGCACCTTAACCGCCATTAAAACAGCAAAGAAGAAGAAGAGAGCGCACGTCACGTCCGGTTTTGTGAGCGAGAGCAAATTCCCGCCAGGGATTTGTCCGAGCGCGGGAAGATTCGCGCCCTCGTATTATATGAACACTCTTTAACCTTCTTTACAACAAAGCGCTTTCGACGTTTGTCATTAAAATAACGCCAGTTATCATATAACTATGAGACAACATTCATACATGGGAATTTTTTTCCCCTGATATCTTAAAATTTGAGGCCATATATAATTGCATTGCTTAAACTATTTTAATCACGTTATTTTTCGGTAGCTAGCCCTAGGCCATATATAAAATAGCTTACCTGGACATCGACATTTTCTTGTGGATCAGATCAAATTTCCTTGTCTTTCCCAGTAGGAACAGCAGTCTGGGGTTTAGAAGAAATTTAATTCAAATGTTGTTTATTTTACTCCGATGAGTGTTTCACCCAGTTTTACAACAGCACTATTTATTTACATACCATCTGAACTTACAGAGCTTTCCGCTAACTATATATTTATCTTTAACAGTAGCTATAAAAAGTATTTAAAATAGGCTATAAAAAGTTTTTTTTGTTACCTGTGTCTTGTCACTTGTGATCCTGTCTATGCACTGGAACTTATGTCACCAGGACAAAATACTTATGTGTATATAAGTACACTTGTCAGTAAAGGTCTTTATTCTTAATACATATTATAATACATTTACTGTATTATAATTCAAAGAGAGTGCAGTAATAACTCACAGTGGATCTCATCTCACAAGTGCAACACCTGTGGCAGAAACACCGCTTATATGCGGTTTCTACACGTCACTTAGCCTATTTGCGTGGCGATAATTATTTGCATCATGTTCAGCTCGTTCTCAAAAAAGAAATACACTTAAGTTGTAGCTATCGATGCACTCATTATTGTATTTTAATTGTACTATACCATTGTGTTATTTTGGATAACCTTTAATCAGTGTTTACAACTTTATTCTGCATATTAAATGTTCTTTAAGATATTCTTAGATGAGTTTTAAGCTAACTGCAATATATTTTAATGTTGTGTTAAAACTGAACTTCATGGGTTGGTGCCTGTATCCAAGCAGACGATGAAGGACATCTTTGGGAATACCTTTAATGAAAATGCAAAACATTAAATAGGATTATTTTTAACCACTGCAAAACAAACATTAGCAAAACCAATAAAGGAGAAAGAGAAACTTGGAAGCTGAGGGCTTATCAGAACAAGTGCTAGCAAGAACCAAACTAGACACACCTGTACTGAGGACTCAAAATCAGTAACCATAGGCAAGGAGACCGGTGAGAATAACAGCCTTCTGAGCCTATCAATAGGCCCCTTCTGGCCAATAATCAGCTGATAACCACTGATAACGCCCATTCAATCGAGTGATAACATTCGAAGCGGCCTTTTTTTTTACCCGCGCGCACCTTTGCGAGTAGGTATGCGTTTTAATCCGCCCATGCAGCCTATTAAACGAGTGTCCTTCAAAGAGCGCAGTTTTAAAACGTATTTACTTTAATATATTTGGTAATATCAATGGTATGACATATTTCAGATGCGTCCGAAATTACAAAAAAACATACATATATTCAATTGCTTGATTAAAATGATTGCTAGGGACAGTTTGGTAGTCGCTGGATAGCTAGTCCTATTATAGGGACATGTTATAGGTCCCTAGCGTCTTCCCCCTTGATTCTATATATATATAGATAATTTTATTTATTTCAAAAACATTACCATCAATACCGACGGTGCATCTCTAGTCTTTGGCTGCGTCCATTGCATCCAACACGTTTTCTCACTGATGCCCCGAACTCGGAAACTCAGGTCTTAACTTTGTGGTGACGTTCATGTGCGTTCAATACTGTATCCAACATGACTTGAACGCACTATTCGTTATGCTTTTCTGAACGAGTCATACTAACATCAGAAGTGCATTCACCAGTATCAAACCTAACAAAAAATAAAACATAAAAACATAAAAATAAAAAATAAATAAAATAAATAATAATAATAATAATAATAATAATAATAATTAGCAAAATAATGCATTATATAAAACAGTGGGATTCGTTTTCTTTCCCTTCTCATCATCGCATTCAATCCCTCCCATGCTTGCTTTGCATTATTCTTAACGAATTTACCTTCAATTTTATTTTTATATTCAAGTCTAGCACTTTTCCACAAATTTCCCCCCTAAATTCTCTATTCTTCTCTCTAACTAATTCCATAAAGGCGACCTTTCTCTCATTGAGACATAGTTTTAGATCTTTAGTAAACCAATTCTTATTATGTGGGTATATACACACAGTTTAGACTTGGACACAATTACTCTCACAAAAAAATAAATAAATAAATAAAATAAAATAAAATAAAAAATTAAATAGGACGTAATACTGTCAGTAATATCATGAACATTGTCACTTGTTCTCTCAGTTGTTCTTTACTTTGTTCAGTCCACAAGCATACCTGTTCAACAATCGGTTTCTCCTGTTTGATCTTAGCCCCTGGGCAAAATATGTACAATATTATGGTCAGACTTCCCCAAAGGAGGGCGGCAAACGGCTTTATAACCGGCAATGTTGCCATAGCATTTATCCAAGGTGCGCGAACGTCTAGTCGGTCAGTCCACATAGTAAAGCAGGCAAGAAAGTGGACAAATCGCAAGAGTTCACATCCCCCAGAATAAATACCGGATACCGGTTGTTCAGTAGGGATGGGCGATACCACTTATTTTATTTTCGATCCGATACCCATATTTTCAAGCCCAGTATCGTCGATATCAATACCGATACCTCTAAACTAAAATGATCTTTTAAATTATTAAAACTTATTTAAAATTGTATTTGAAAGTCATTTCATAAGCCCTTCTTTGTTTACATTTGGCAGAAATAAAATGTACTAAATTTGTATTTGAGCTCTTTACTGGGGCAGTAACCACAAAGGTGCACCTTCTCTACCCCTAAAAGCGATGAAGCATACTAGTACCATAAAAGCACACATGCATTAAAGGAAGATAAGGTACAAATGTGAACCTTTGAGGGTACCTGATGAAAAAGAACCGTGGTGTTACATAAGTACTAAAATGTATAATAATATTAACAATTATTATTAATTATTTTTACCATGTTTTTTGCTACAAATATTATGGTTAAAATAATGTTCCTGTAGTATTAACCATGAGAAAAAGCAGCCGAAAGAGAGAGAGAGTGCTAACTATGGTAAATGAGTTGTTAATGCAGTTTTACTATAAATATTCAAATTGGCATAACAACCAATTTGAATTTTTAACAACCAGTTTAAATAAATTTGCTTGCACAAGCTAGCCTAATTAAAATAAATATTTAACATATACTGTTCAAAGGTTTGAGGTCAGTACGATTTTGTAGTGTTTTTAACCATGCTATCCAAAGTTGCACTTATTTGAACAAAAATACAGTAACACGGCAATATTGGGAAATATATGAAATAATTAAAATAACTATTTTATATTTAAATATATTGTAGAAAATGTCATTTAAAAAGAATCTGTGATCAAAGCTAAATTTTCAGCATCATTAATCCAGTCTTCACGTGTCAAATGATCAGAAATCATTTTAATATCATTTGCTACTCAAGACGCATAATTTCTGATTATTATCAATGTTGAAAACAGTTGTGCTGCTTCTGTTGACCTATTTGAACAAGCACTGTGAGCAAACGCTATCTGTGATTGATTGGTTCTGTCTTTCAGCATTTACGTGTTCTGATGAGCAGGAGAGACAGAGAGATCCTACACAATAATTCGCTAATAGTCTATCATTCCTCTTAGAGTCTATTATATGCACAGAATGTCTTGCTAGCCTAAATAGATAAAATAATAGTTAAAATGCATTTTAGAATCGATATTTTTATGTTAGGATCGACCGTTTCGATACAACGTCAGAATCGAAAGTATCGATACTTCATGATCGATTCGCCCATGCCTATTGTTCAGGCAAACGGGCCAGCGCATCGCTAAAACACCGTTTTGTTGCCGGCTTTTTCATAATCCGGTCCGGGAACATGTACCAAAATAATTGTTATTTGTCTAAACGCCCTAGGGAGATAAGAAAGGTCCAAAAGACACAGACAGCAGTTCATAATATGGGGTGCACATATTCACATATTCGGAACCTGGACAGCAGATGGATCTGTTATCCACGTAAATACACAGAGCTCCTCCAATACCTTTATCTCTATCCGCTCTTATCATATCTACTTACGCCAGTGCTGGGGAAAGTTACTTTCATGGAAAGTAATACGTTACGTTACGTTTGCGTTACTTTTTAAATCTGGGCAGGGCTTGCTTGTTTGTTTTTAATGTAAAAACGTTCCATTCTTATCAAATGCAAAAGCCCTTTCACACCAAAATGAAATTAAGTGAATAAGCCTAAGGCTGAAGGAAAATTAAATTCACATCTGTACAGTAGAACTGTAGGAAAAGAAAGTTCAACACTCTTCAGCAATGAGAAAAAAAAAGCGCAAATGTTAGTTAATATAAAGTAAGTTTTGCTTATTAGTACACTGCAAGAATATGGGGTAAGCAAAATAATCTTGTTTTCTGTTTGAAATAATATTATTAATTGTATTTATTTTTTATTTATTTATTTTTTTTGCTTACCCCATTGGCAGATTTTTAATTTGTTTCAAGCAAAAACACACTTCATTTTGACTGATTTTTTTTCTGAAAACAAGAAAATAATTATTTACTTGTCTAGACAATCCTTCTTGGTTTAAGAATTTGTTTGATATTTTGTCTGGAAACAAGACTAAAAATGCAAGTAAGAAAAGTCGCTGGGGTATACTTGTATTTGGGTCAAAATGATTTATTATTATTATTAATATTATTATTATTGCTAAAAATCATTAGAATATTAAATAAAAATCATGTTCCATGAAGATATTTTGTAAGTTTCCTACTATAAATACATCAAAACTTAATTTTTGATTAGTAATATGCATTGCTAAGAACTTCATTTGGACAACTTTAAAGGCGATTTTCCCTGTATTTAAAAGTTTTTGCACCCTCAGATTGCAGATTTTCAGATAGTTGTATCTCGAACAAATATTGTCCTATCCTAACAATACATCAATGGAAAGCTTATTTATTCAGCTTTCAACTGATGTATAAATCTCAGTTTCAAAAAATTATAACTAGTTTTGTGGTCCAGGGTCACATATATCAGGCATCTAACGAATTAGTAAAACTATTAGTACTGATTCTAATATTAAAATGACTAGGATGTAAAATGTACGATCTTACAAGGATTTGGTCAAATTCAAAGTCTAGCACCCCCCTCTAGCAATTAATTAGTTAATTAGCTTGCCTAAAATACTTTTATACATTTAGAACATTTGTCTATATGTGAACTTACCTGTTAGTTATAATTTAGCTGGTATTTTGGAAAATCAGGAGGATTAGGAGGGTTTTCTTGAAATATTAAAGGAAAAGTTCATTTTTGTTTACATAAATACTAGTGTGTGTGTGTGTGTGTATTATTTTTTAACAAATCATACAATATCACACAGTTTAATTCGATTTATTTACTGTATGGTAAAATATGTGTGCTATGTGGTAATTGTGTTATTTCTTCCCCCTATAAATTAGTACTAGTGTCAGTGACCATCACAATAATGTTAATAATGTAGTTTATTTGTGTTAACAGCTTTTTTTTCTGTAGACCATATAAACATAATACACTTTAATTTCTGAAGAATCGTGTAACTGATAATGATGATAAAATAATTTGCCTTGAAAATCAGCTTTGATTGTTTATAATAAACTGTTCAACTGCACTGGCAGGTAAATATATATATATATATATATATATATACACACATTTATTTTGTTGTAACATTCTTTGTAAAACGTCTCTCTCTGTCACACACCTGACTGAAAGGCTCATTATGTGGGCCTTTGTCTTCTCAGGTGTGAATCACATTATTATTCATGATCACTCACGCCTCCTCGCATATGTCCTTGCGATTCAAAAAGTGTCTTCAAAAATGTAAATACAATATATTGTTTTCTGTGAGTGAGAAAACAAGATGATTTTCACATCGTTTTGAAGTAAAAACTCTAGGCTACAAAGTGCAAGTTCTCAAAAGTCTTGTGAACAAATGTTCTGTATGTGTTTTATGGCCTTATTTCAGTGACTTCTAAAGGTTTGTTCTTCACTAACCAAGCATAAATGTTGCTTTCTCAAAAACACAAGCATGTACTGTACATACATGATTGCTCACATATTATTGTAGTCCAGTTTGTGCTCTAGTGTTTCTAGACTTTAGCATTTTATATGTTTATAAGCAACTGAGTGCAATTATGCTAGTGATGCAGTGACACAGCCGTCGACCTCAGGGAGTTAATCAGAATCAGAAAGAGCGTTATTGCCAAGTATGCTTACGCATACATATAATTTGTTTTTGTGACATTAGCTTGTGACACAGACAATAAAAATAAAGACGAGAATAAAAAAATAGACATATGAAAATATAAATAGACAAAAAAATATATAGAAAAATAAATTAAGAAATAAGTGGTATGTAAGTTGTGCTATAGAATATAGAATAGAATAGAATAGAATAGAAAGAGATGCAGGGATGCATTAGGATGGAGCTGGTAACAAATAAATATTTATATATTATATTATTGTTGCTGCGACAAACCAGACAGTTATTGATGTGAACGTTAACATAAAGGGATCTTTTATAGCTGGGACCGCTCCATCTTTCAGTATCAAACAATGTGCAAATCCAGCGTTGAACTGGGGTTTGTATATGAAACGTTCGTCAACAAACACACTTGCAAAACTCCATTCCTCCATTGCTCACACGGAAAAACAAACCGCATCCACTGTTCACTAACTCTGGGTTCTTCGGGAAGCTGAGCAAAGTTATTCTTTAGACATTCTTCCCGAGTGAATCCCTTGCAGCAGTGCAGCCGAATGAAGCGTTGATGGGCTCTCTTTCTCTCGCTTTATAGTCTATGTGTGCGCTTTTCTGGGAGAAATGCTTATATAAGGAGTTCCACCAGCGATTACGTCATTAAAGCCACGATCGAAAAAAAAAAACAGCCGAAACTTGTACCAACCCAGAAGTAAGAAATTCGGCACAGAAATACTTCGTCATTCATCCAAATTATTGTTTTAAACTTTGGCCATGTTTAGCATGAGAATCCAACTCTTTAACACTGTAAACAACTCTGAATACACCAAACACCATTGTACCCCCCTTTAAAACTTCAATCACTCACAGTCTATGGTGGACAAACAGACACTATATTAATATTCACTCACTGCATTCAGAGCAAAAGGACTCAATATTGGAAAATAATAAGAGTTAACAATACTGCCTTTAAATGACTCTCTGTAGTCTGTAATTGTGATGTGCTGTGATTTGTAAGGTGTGAGTTTATTAAGCATTACTGACTGATGGTGCTTAAATATCGTAGTCATTTCACAATATCTGATGCTATAACAGTCTTTATATTTGTTCTTTTACAATTTAAATGGCACCATGTCACACTAACCAGCTGTTACAAAGATGAAAAAGAAAATAATTCAGTCAGATGAACTGAATGAATTCAGTGCAGTTAATGGATCGTTCTTTGGATAATGTCACCAACTCTCTGAGCTCTAAATTGCTGTTTTAATGATTTTTTATTCCTCTACAAAATTGACTCTTTTCACCAGTTTTAATTTTCTTAAGTTACTTAGTTACAGAGTCAGTATCAAGAGAACCATTCACACACATACAAACACAAATCAAAGTTCCCAAGAAGTAATCTAAAACAAATCAGCCGGCTAAGCAAATTATTATCATACAGTAATGCAAAATAATGTCAGCCCTAAATTATCTGCAGCTGAACGATTTCAGTCTGAGAGTTACAATTCTAATCTCTGATTCACTCCCCTAACAAGCAAAAACAAATCACATGGATTTATGGAGATGATAGCTGTAAGATTACAGTCAAATTAAAAAAAGGAAAGAAATTAAAAAAAGAAAGTATGAGTAAAATATGCAAAATAATGCATTTAAATATTTTAATCTAAAGTTAGTTATCCATGACGCTAACTCTTCTACTCTTACTAGATTAAAACAGGTTGTAATGGCTTTCATATCATCATAAGCAAAGTTGACATTAAGCATGTTAATGTAATCACTAAGTTTCCTATATATAAACTTCTCATATTCTTCATAAACTAGATCACACCATTTAGAATAAAAAAGTGAACAAATAATGTCACTAATTTCCTCACTAACCTTACCACTAACCAGCTGTAATTTTATTTTATTTGCCTGTTCTTTTCCATAGTCCATTAACTCATAAATTGTCATTGTTTTACTAGGAAATTTAATTGAAAATATGTTTAAAATGAGATCTTTCCACTCTATTAATTTAAATTCAACCATTTGTGTTTTTATATAGTTTTTAATATTACGACTTGTTTTTTTTTGTTGTTTTTTTTGCTGGAAACATTCAAATTTTGATCTACAATGTTGTTTGTTAATAAATTCTTTCAGCCCCAGTACTGAAGTTTTAATCCAAGGATCATTAATTAGTGTTTTTAGCTCTTTAGCTATACTCCCTGATGCACCATAAAAGTCCTGAAAGGCAATGACAGGCTTTATATTATAAGTACGGTTCATTTCCTCAGAGAAATTACCTATCTGAAGAAAACAAGGATCATGGGGTTTTTTTCTACCTGAACAGGGGCTAAGTTTAGTAACAATGAATACATCTACTATCACTCGCACTTTTATAATGTTCCTATTCTTAGCAATGTATTCTTTTAATGCATGAATAACTTTTTCTTCAGTATGATGTAAATCAGGACAGTATTCACTTTTTAGTGTAAAGGGTCCAATTAATTCAGGTGGCCCTATTTTAAACTTAATTATGGCAAATGAAAACTGATAGTTAATTTTAACCTCATTAAAATGCATTATAAAATAATTTAAATATTTAAAAATATTAAAGGACACAGCTTGATCTACAGGCACATGGTAATATGTAGAAAATAGGTCAGTATTGAAAGGTTTTGAAAAATAAATTCGTTTTAGTGTCTTTCTGACAGCTTCTTCCCGCACACTCAAATCCACACGCATTTTGATTAAAAACTGTTTATCTCTGTAGACCCATGACTCATCTGGACATCTAAAACATAGAAGGAGAAACAGAGGGTTTTGCAATTGTACATTTCTTTGGTCTCCTACTGGCTGAAAGCGCTGTCGGAGCACTACTGTCAGAGCGGCAGGGAAGACGAGAAGCTTAGTCTTTTCCTTCTTCAATGCCGAAATGTCCATCAGGCAGCCTGAGATCCCAGCAGCGACCGCAGGGTCATCTGGACAGAATGAGAGGTAGAGCTGCTTGTCTTCAGCATGGCAATGGTAGGAGATGGTAGCCATTAGTGAGAAGAGGAGGGGTCCAAGTACTGATCCCTGAGGAACCCCAGTGACCAGTTGATGAGTTTTGAATAACTCCCTTCCCCAGCTGAGATAAGGTTCAAACCAGCGAAGTGGAATCCCTGTGATGCCCAGAGATGAGAGGGTGGACAGGAGGATCTGGTGATTCACAGGGTTAAAAGTGGCATACAGGTCCAGCAGAATGAGAACTGCTGCTTTAAAATCAGCTGTCATAAAGGCTTCAGCGACCGACAGTAGAGCAGCTGAAGGGTCACTCCCGAAACCTGGCTGGTTAATGTCCAGTTGGTCATTCTGTGAAAGAATTAATGATACCTGGTTAAAAAATAACTTGTTTAAGCAGTTTGCTATGAACGGAAAGAGAGAGACAGGTCTGTAGTTATCTACGATTTCTGAATGAGTGAAACTTAGAACTGATGCTGATGGGAAGAAATAAGCAAAAACTGTTAAACATCTAGCAGAATGACACGCCATGTCAAAATTATTACAAAATATTCTATCTCGTAAAAACCACTCACTACTGTCATGAACCCGGTCTCTGTGGCTCCCTCCGACTCGCACCAGGGGGAACCCTCTCCGGACTACTGAACTTCCCGTCACTACATTTCCCATAACCCCATACCTTGCTGCACGCGTCGGCCATCTTGTCACGCACACACGGATTATAAATACTCCACCGTTACGGCGCATCTCTCGCGAAGTCTTGATCAGCCACGGCAATCATTTCTGAGCGTTTTCCCTTGTGTTGATTCCTTGTGTATATCTGTTGCCACCTCGGACTGCCTTACTCTTGTGAATGGACTCTGCCACTATCTTGCTAGTCTACAGACCCTGCCTGTTTGTTTCTGCTGTTTTGTCATTAAAGTGTTGCATATGGATCAACCGCCATCAGATCAATCATAACAACTACCTTGTAGAACTCTTAATTACAACTTGAAAACTTGTGAATTTTCTGAGAGTGCAGAATTTTGAACCACGTGACCACTGCAGATTTTTTTTGGTGTTAGTAGTGTGGTCATAGAAATGACAGTAAATACAGCATGGCATCAGAGTCTATGCCTATGTGGCTGTTATGAGACAAAAAAAAATTAATAACTCAGACCAGAAGCCCACCTCAGCTGAAACTCTCCCGCCCTTTATCCTCCACCGACGGCCATGGGCCCCAGGACACCCCTTGTTCCTCTTGATGATGGCCCTGGTAAAACACACAAAACACACACAAATGAGCTCTCGAGATCTCCTGTAGAACAACAGGTGCACCATAAGAAAAACTCTGCTTTTTACCACCTCACACAGTGTGTTATTACAGAATTAATAAATAAACTAGCCAATTAACTTCTTTTAATTCAACATTGATGCAATTTTTGGAAAAACCACAGTCAAAACCTTGAGTTAAATCATGCAATTTACAGTGTATCAGTTGCACAGGATTCATTTTAAGGTATAGGTATGTTAATTATTTTTTACTGATGCTTCATGTCTTTTGGCAGTGTTAATGATGCCATAATGAGTGTATTTTTCAACCACAAATTGTACAGTGTTTTACTAGAACTGCATTTTCCAAAAGAGTTCAGACTTAAGGATTGTGTGTCTGTTCCGTGTTTTTGCCCCAGCCTTATTTCCGGTTTGTCCTTTTATGGTTTTGTTTCCTGTCTTGCTAATTTGATCCCAGGTGTTTCCCGTTTGTCAGATTATTTAATCCCCATGTTTCCCTGTGTCTGGTGTCCGCTGTTAATTATGTTATTGTGTTTATGTTTATGCTCCATGTCTCTGTGTTCCTTTAGATTTATTAAAGTTGTATTCTGAAGAACTCCTCGATCCTGCATAAATCGTGACACTTGTATGCAGGGTTCGAAATTAACACCCGCCAACCCGCCAAATGCGGGTTAAAAATCATTTTGGCGGGTATTGATAAAAACTTACCAGCCAGTTTGGCCGGTGATGCATGAGCCAATCATGCAAATCATGTCAGAGACGCTCTGGGTCGTTTGTCCCCTCCGTCCTATATTTCACATGAACACTACACTACGGGTGACGTCAGCAGCGCGCAGATACTGTACGCTTCGGTTTGCGGGTCCAATCAACGACGAGAGCGCAAAAATACAAACAAGAGAAATAGAAAATATCGGATGAGCAAAGAGGACTGAGCTGGACAGCGAGATAAGCTAAAATCAAAATGCTGCGGTGGTTAGGACAGACGTCAGGATCAGGAAGAGGTGAGAAGAGGGTTGAGGCAGAAGATGAAAATGTTGAAGATATTTGAGGTGTTTCCATCCAACTTGGAAATGATGAAGATGTATAGTTAAGTTTATAACAGTTTATAACTGTATAGTTTGTTGTGTGTATTGCACTTTCTGTGCGTTTTTCATGCACTGTTAATAAAATGATCAAATTTTCATTCAGTGGCATTCATAATCTCTTATTTTCACCACGTAAAAATTTGTCTAATGGAAATTCTGATTGGCTGGTAACTTCAGAAAGTTACCAGCCACTTTGGCTGGTGATCAAAAAAGTTAATTTCGAACCCTGCTTGTATGCATATATTGTTGAATTAATTATTAACGATCTGTTGCAAAATTATGGAGGGACAAATTACTCAAAATTAAATAATTAAATAAATGTTTAAATATATAAATAAATCATTAAATACATAATTCAATTATTGAAAGCACAAATAAATGTATAAATTATATATTTATTTATTTTACTTTTTTATTTTTGCTTTTGACATACCCGAGTATTAAGGATGATTCTGAAATAAAGCTCTGTTGCTGTAACAAACACAACTTTACTACGCATCTAATTGCCAGATGTTTTTTTTTTTTTTTTTTTCAGCTCACAGTTTGATTTGTATATTCGGTTGAACAACATTAATTTAAAGTTAAAGACTGTACGCAGCAATTCAAGATGCTACAGGATGCTAGTTTACTATAAAATCACACTATAATTGTCCCGAATTATTGTCAATGTTCATAATGACTTTATCTTAGGCTAGAAGATTGTGCATCTTTCTGCACAACCGTTTTCTCTCCATGTGCTTTATAGGGAGCTAATAATAGCCATAGATTGCAATCGCTGGATATTAGCTAAAACTACAGGCGCCTGAACTAGAAAGACCAAAGAAATCGAGCTTGAAAGGTGACCCTCAAACCTCAAAACGAAAGCATGCATAAATCAATATTTAAATAATTAAATTAATAAATAAATAATTAAATACATATATACTTAAACAAATAAATATATGAATAAATAATTAAATTAATAAATATATACTTATATAATTAAATAATTTCATATATAAATAATTAAATTAATAAATAAAAAAATATAGAATTAATTTAATAATTAAATTAATAATATACAATTAAATAGATATATACTTAACTAAATAAATGTATAGTTAAATAATTGGATAAATAATTAAATTAATAAATAAATAATGAAATAAATATATAATTACATAAATAAATTTAACAATTTATTTCAACATTTATTTACAGATTTAATTTTGAGTAATTCAGCCCTCCATACAAAACACATGCTGTTAACAAAATCATTGTTGAATCATTTACAGTTACTTTATAAATAAAAATATTATTTGGCTTACAAAACATAATTACATAACATTTGGAAAGAGCATTTTGAGATTTTTAAAACACACATGATCTCATTTATCAGTCTGATGTTCGCTACCATAATGATTATGAATGCAATTTTCCAACTGAACCATTTACATGCGTAGGACGTTTGTGTTGTAAGAATATTCACGAAAACTAGGAAATGGCGGCAAAGTGGCTCGACTTGTTATGGCATCATGACTAATCAGTTCTCTACAGATCAGCGGTGAAGAGACATTTCTGTTTGTTTAAAATCATATAAAGTTGTAAAGGCATTGAGGGGGCCTTTTACTCATTAATGATGCATTTGCTAAATCAGTATGATTTGAGAAATTAAAACTTGTTAGCCCCAACAACAAGGGAGCTTTCATACCCTAAATACCATACTTATGTAGTTATTGTACAGTTACTGGAAAACTTGCCTTGAGAAAAATACTGATTTGCATTAGCTACATCAATCTGAACATTTTTAAAAACATTAAATAGTAGAATAAACTTACCTCAGAAACCATCTTGTTGTCTTGATGCTTGTAATTGCATCAGACCACAGCCATCTTTCACAGCCAAAGTAAAACATGGACGCGATGACGCATGCCTTTTTAAGCCATCTAGGGGTTTAGAGAAAATAAAACCAAATAATTATGTATTTTACACCATTGTGTGTTTAGCCCAGGAGTACAAACAAATAAAACACACTCTAAAAGTTTAGTTTTGTTTTTTTTTGTCTTTTACCTTCTGGCCTTACAGCGGTTTCTCTTCTTCTTGCTTCTCATCTCCTCTTGCTTTATTCTCATCTATAATATAATTTATATTATTTTAACCTTAAATCATAGTATAAATGTGACAAACCTCAGCTTAACAAACATTTACATGAAGTACTAATTCAAGCAGAATAACTCACGGCTCTCTCAGCAGCAGCCCGGTTTCTCTCAGCAGATACAATTGAGGAGCCCATTCTGCTTGTTGAATATGCCACAGACCAAGGATCTGGAGGATTTCTGAGGGATTGGATTCTTGTAGAGCCCCTTCTTCTGCAAATTAGTAAATGCATGAATGCCAAAGTCTCTTGAATGAGGTTTGGGTCAGAGTGATGCGTGTGATATGTTCGCGGTGGACACAACACTATGACAGGATAGTGCAGTGTTGTGTAACTCTAGTGACAGCTATCCTTTTATAAGTGGCGTGACTGCCTTGGGTGTGTCACCTGTTTCTCCCTCTATGAAGCTTGTATGTGTGAATGCCTTCCACTTCCTGTATGCCCTTTTTTGGCTGTGTTCCTGTTCCTCTCCTCATTAACTGTCTGTGTCTTGTTAACCACCCTTTTTAAGTTGGATTCTGTTCATTGTTTGGTTGTCCGTTCTCGTCTTTGTGTGCGTGTCTCCTTGCCTGCCTCTTTTGGATGATCTGTTGTGGATTTGTTTATTAAAGACTTGTTTTGCACCCGATCTTGATCTTGTGCTCCTCGTTCATCCTCCTCCACACGACGCCTGACACCCTTACAAAATTCAGAAAATGCAGGTTTTTTAAAACTTTACTAGAATATAACATTACATTACATACAGTGGATATAAAAAGTCTACACACCCCTGTTAAAATGCCACAAATAATTTCAGAACTTTTTCCATCTTTATTGTGGCCTATAACTTGTACAACTCGATTATAAAACAAACTGAAATCTTTTTTTTCTGTGAAAAGTAAAACTAAAAAACTAAAATAATGTGGTTGCATTAGTGTACACACCCTTAAACTAATACTTCGTCAAAGCACCTTTTGATTTTATTATAGCACTCAGTTTGGATATGAGTTTATGAGCATGGCACATCTTGACTTTAACACTTTTCTTTACAAAAACACTCCAGATCCGCCAGATTGCGAGGGCATCTCTTATGCACAGCCCTCTTCAGATCACCCCACAGATTTTCAGTTGGATTCAGGTCTGGGCCATTATAACACTTTCATCTCTTTCTTGTGAAGCCATTCTTTTGTTGATTTGGATGTATGCTTAGGGTCATTGTCGTGCTGAAAGGTTTTGTGCCAGTTTTGACTGGTATTTAGCACAGTTCATATTTCCCTCCAACTTGACCCCAGTTCCAGCTGAAGAAAAACAGCCCCAACGCATGATGCTGCCACCACCATGTTTCACTGTGGGTATGGTGATCTTTTGTTGTTTTTGCGCCAAACATACCTTTTGGAATTTTGGCAAGAGTTCAACCTTGGTTTCATCAGACCATAACACATTTTCCCACATGCTTTTGGAAGACTTCAAATGGGTTTTTGCTAAATTGAGCTGAGCTCAGACACTTTTCTTCATTAGAAAATGCTAAAGTATTTATAAATAAAATTATTTATCATGGTCTATTTTTTTTTTAAATCACATAAACCTGGCATTTTAACAGGGGTGTGTAGACATGTTATATCCACTGTACTGATATTAACATAAATAAGTAGCAAATAATTTGTGATAATACATAAATTTGACTTATAGTCACCTGAAGAATCACACAAAGATTTATTTAGAAATTAAAGTGCAAATCAACAAAAAAAATACTATTATATTCAGAATCACAGGACAGTTTCAAAACTGAACACACCTGTATTTCTTTGCAGCAAAGTCACCAATGACTGATCCTTTTTATTTTATTTATGTTACTTAATAAATGTTAAAGGGATAGTTCATCAGCTTACCCCCAGGGCATCCAAAATGTAGGTGACTATTTGTTTCTTCAGTAGAACACAAACAAAGGTTTTTAACTCAGACCATTGCAGTATGTCAGTCAGGTTGATATAAAGGCAGTCAACGGCCACCAAACCTTTGAGAATAAAAAAAAAAAAAGCAAAGCAGCTTTAAAGAAAATTAAAGTTTCTACAATGTAATGTTTATATGTTGCAATCAAACTTATAGTAACATTTGGTAGGGCTGTATGTTGTTTCAGGGTTGGCATCATCTCTTCTCAGCTGTTCTGGATCCAGACTGAAGCTTGTGTGATTCCTAGTTAAACAGAGAAACAAATAGAGAAATAATTAGCAAAGCTGCTGTTCCAACCAAGAAAAAAATGGTGTTCAACCCAAGCTAAAGAATAATAATGTGCATTTGATCAGATATAACTGCAGTAAAAGATGATGAGATGCATTATGTGAATGCTTGGCTAAAAAGATGTGTCTTTAATCTAGATTTAAACAGAGAGAGTGTGTCTGAACCCCGAACATTATCAGGAAGGCTGTTCCAGAGTTTGGGAGCCAAATGTGAAAAAGCTCTACCTCCTTTAGTGGACTTTGCTATCCTAGGTGCTACCAACAGTCCTGAGTTTTGCAACCTTAGGGAGCGTGATGATTGTAGACTAGTTAGATACACAGGAGCTGAACAATTTAGGGCCTTATAGGTAATGAGTAATATTTTGTAACTGATACAGAACCTAATAGGAAGCCAGTGCAGAGACTGTAAGATTGTGGTGATATGATCATATTTTCTTGAGCTGGTAAGGACTCTAACTGTAGCTTGTTTATTGAAGATGCAGGACAATCACCTAGCAATGCATTACAATAGTCCAGCCTAGAGCTCATAAACGCATGAACTAACTTTTCTGCATCTGAAACAGCCCACTGAGCAAAGTTATGCCCAAAAGACGTCTTTTTGACGTCTTTGTCGGACGTTGAAATGACATCCCCTGAGGAGCCAGAATGAACGTTTTTAAGACGTCTTTTTCTGACGTGTTCTGGACGTCCGATATATTCTGTCAGACATCTATAGCTTTAATTAATAATCACCAGAGGTTTAGATGTTGGTATTAGTTTCATTTGAAGTCACCATTGTTGTGGATAGTGGTTGCTTTAGCTGGGATCTTGCATTAGCTTGTTGTTTGGCTGTTACAACTGTGTTTGATAAAAGCACAACTGATCTCAGCTTCATGCTGGTGATAAATAAAATCATCAGGAAACACGTATCTGATGTTATGATTTTAGTACTGTGTTTAAAACCATTAAACATTGTGAGTCTGCAGTACAGGTGCAGAGAGTAGAGAAATAATCACTTGATCTGAAGATGGACAAAATGCATATTTTTATGGATATTTAAGGAAACGGAGCATTGAGACACACAGACATCAAGATTTTGCACATGAATCACAACAATGGTGACAAACAAAAAAGCTTCATAGTACAAACTCATTCTTAATTCCCAAGCTTTTTTGTTCTGATTGTCACCGTTGTTGTGAGTCCTGTGCAAAATCTTGATGTCAGTGTGTGGCTTCATGACACATTTTCTAAAAGTATTTAGTATATATGCTTTTTCGTCCATAAATAAGTGCAACCAGCAAACTTGAATATCAGATGCTCATCTTATTACATGTTTACCATCATTAACTGAAAGATGTTAACGCTTGATTTCAGCTTTGTCTGTCATAACGCTTGTGTTTCACAAACACTGTCACAACAGTCAAAAAAAAAAAAAGATAATATAAGAAGTACAAGGATCAAGATCCCAGCTAAAGCAACCACTGTCCACAACAATGGTGACTTCAAATGAAACTAATACCAACATCTAAACCTCTGGTGATTATTAATTAAAGCTATAGATGTCTGACAGAATTAAAGTCAGTAATGAGTGAAGCTCATGCTGTGATCATTTAATTATCTCATAAACACTGTTTCAGTGAAGATTTCTTTATTTTCATCATTTTTGGACAGTGTCTGTGAGTTGCTTTGCGATTATAAATGGAAATGACATTGCAGTAACATTTGAAATCTAATGTATCCTGAGAGTGTTTATTTGTTCCAGAAACAGTATAAATGATGTCAAAATGAATCTTAACTGATGTTGAAATATATACTAACCTCATTTGAACTAGTTTTTAACCTTGTACAGAGGTTCACTGAACGTCTATATCGGACGTCCAGAACACGTCAGAAAAAGACGTCTTAAAAACTTTAATTCTGGCTCCTCAGGGGATGTCATTTCAACGTCCGACAAAGACGTCAAAAAGACGTCTTTTGGGCATAACTTTGCTCAGTGGGAGGTAACTAAAATGGAAGAATGCTGTTTTTGTAATGTTATGTAGCCTCCTTTCATTTGTCACGGACAGAGCCCCAGAAATTCCTCTTGATACAGCAATATGATATTAGAATGCCTTTGTTAGACAAACCAAGAAAAGCTCAGACATGCCTGGACTTGTAGCAGGTACATGCAGTAGGAGATTGGTAACTTAACACTATAAATGAGCAAACATATACCATCTTTTGACTTTCAATGATCCTTAGAAGTGACTTCTTTAAGAAAAGTAGTAGAAAGCTATTTATCTTGATTAAGGTGTGCCCTCAGGTAAAGTACAAACAATGACCAGAACGCCTGCCAACAGCAATAACAATTAAAACACTTCCCTTTTACTCAAAGTCAGTCAACCTGTTCTTGAAATGAGATTTCCTCAGCCTACAAAAATATTCAAAAAATGTTTAATCATTCTTGGTGTGAATGTTTTCTTTGAACATCCTGAAACAAACAGTAACATTTAAAAAATCATTTGACAAATACTCAACGGTTTCAGACGTAATGTTCCATGAACAATTTTTGTGCCTTTTGAAAACATTAAAGGCCAGATAACTTTGAACGAACATTAACTTTACTGGAAGGACGTCTGTTCATAACTTTGAGAGAATCTCGCCAGAACATCAGCTAAAGAGCATTCCCTGTTAGCTGCAGGTTTTGAACTAAAACCATTCATTGCAGTCATTAATATGTGACCCTAGACCACAAAACCAGTCCTATGATTTTCAAATAGTTGTATCTCGGCCAAATATTGTCCTATCATAACAAACCATACATCAATGGAAAGCTTATTTATTCAGCTTTCAGTTTCTCATTCTCACTTTCTTATAAAGTAAATGTTTCAAAAAGTGAAACTTGTATGTTATATTAGATCACTACACACAAAGTGAAATATTTCAAGCCTTTATTTGTTTCAATTTTGATGATTATGGATTAAAGACAAAAAAAACCAAATCCAGTATTTCACAAAATTATAATATTTCATGTGACCAATACAAAAAGGATCTTAAACACATGTTGGCCTTCTGAAAAGTGTGTTCATGTACTGTATTATGTCCTCAGTACTTTGTTGGGCCTCCTTTTGCACTAATTCCACCAAAATCCAGTATTTCCCAAAATTAGAATATCATGACAAAGTTCAACATTGTAGGCTCCCTGTGTCCCAATCTAGTCAGCTAATTAACACAAAACACCTGCAAAGGTTTCCTCAGCATTGAAATGGTCTCAGTCTGGCTTAGTAGGCTTCAGAATCATGAGGAAGACTGCTGACTTGACGCTTGTGAAGAAGACCATCATTGACACCCTCCATAAGGAGGAAAAACCTCAAAAGGCAATTGCAAAAGAAGCTGGATGCTCACAGAGCGCAGTATTGAAGTATATTAACAGAGTGTTAAGAGGAAGGGAAAATGTGGCCAGAAAAGGTGCACAAGTGACAGGGATGAGCGCAGCCTTGAGAGAATTGTCAAGCAATCTGGGGGAGCTTCATAAGGAGTGGACTGAGGCATCAAGAAGCACCACATACAGACGTCTGCATGACAGGCTACAGCTGGAGAATTACACTCCTGAACCAAAAACTACATCAGAAGCGTCTGTGCTGGGCTAAAGAGAAAAAGTACTGGTCTGTTGCCCAGTGGTCCCAAGTCCTGTTTTCAGACGAAAGCAACTGTTGCATTTCAGAGAGGCACAAAAGTCAAGCTGCTTAAAGTCCAGTGTGAAGTTTCCACAGTCAGTGATGGTTTGGGGAGCCAAGTGTAACAAAAGTTATTAATTTAAGCACAATAAACTATGTATAATTAATGGTTATTAATTACACATACTTTATACACTTCTCTGAAACAGCCGAGTCGAAAATAAACCGAACTAATGCCCTCGTCCAGCGAGTATTAGCCGCTTTTATTCTAACTCTAAGAAAAATCAACTTCCTAGCCTTGAAAATTAATCTTTCCCACTGTAATTGGCTAAGTTACAGGACTGGATCAGTTTTGTAACGAAATCAAAGCAGTTTAAGTGACGTGATGTTTGTGAGCAAGGAACACAGTAAGAAATTCATTTGTGAATACAAAATGCGGGTTTATTGAATACGTAAAAGGGGAAAATAAACACTAGCTAGCAAATAAATGAACACTAAACAGACAACACATAAAACAAAGCAAGAGAGAGGGAGAGAGAGAGTGAGTGAGGAGGAGAGAGAGAGTAGACTGGCAATCTTTTACATCAGCATACCCACTGAGCAAAGTTACATCCAGCGAACGTCTTTTTATGTCTTTACAGACGTTGAAAAGACGTCCACTGAGGAGCCAGAATGAAAGTTTTTAAGACGTCTTTTTCTGACGTGTTCTGGACGTCCGATATAGACGTTCAGTGAACCTCTGTACAAGGTTAAAAACTAGTTCAAATGAGGTTAGTAGACATATTTCAACATCAGTTAAGATTCATTTTGACATCATTTATACTGTTTCTGGAACAAATAAACACTCTCAGGATACATTAGATTTCAAATGTTACTGCAATGTCATTTCCATTTATAATCGCAAAGCAACTCACAGACACTGTCCAAAAATGATGAAAATAAAGAAATCTTCACTGAAACAGTGTTTATGAGATAATTAAATGATCACAGCATGAGCTTCACTCATTACTGACTTTAATTCTGTCAGACATCTATAGCTTTTATTAATAATCACCAGAGGTTTAAATGTTGGTATTAGTTTCATTTGAAGTCACCATTGTTGTGGATAGTGGTTGCTTTAGCTGGGATCTTGATCCTTGTACTTCTTATATTATCTTTTTTTTTTGACTGTTGTGACAGTGTTTGTGAAACACAAGCGTTATGACAGAGAAAGCTGAAATCAAGCGTTAACATCTTTCAGTTAATGATGGTAAACATGTAGTAAGATGAGCGTCTGATATTCAATTTTGCTGGTTGCACTTATTTATGGACGAAAAAGCATATATACTAAATACTTTTAGAAAATGTGTCATGAAGCCACACACTGACATCAAGATTTTGCACAGGACTCACAACAACGGTGACAATCAGAACAAAAAAAGCTTGAGAATTAAGAATGAGTTTGTACTATGAAGCTTTTTTGTTTGTCACCATTGTTGTGATTCATGTGCAAAATCTTGATGTGTGTGTGTCTCAATGCTCCGTTTTCTTAAATATCCATAAAAATATGCATTTTGTCCATCTTCAGATCAAGTGATTATTTCTCTACTCTCTGCACCTGTACTGCAGACTCACAATGTTTAATGGTTTTAAACACAGTACTAAAATCATAACATCAGATACTCGTTTCCTGATGATTTTATTTATCACCAGCATGAAGCTGAGATCAGTTGTGCTTTTATCAAACACAGTTATAACAGCCAAACAACAAGCTAATGCAAGATCCCAGCTAAAGCAACCACTGTCCACAACAATGGTGACTTCAAATGAAACAAATACCAACATCTAAACCTCTGGTGATTATTAATTAAAGCTATAGATGTCTGACAGAATTAAAGTCAGTAATGAGTGAAGCTCATGCTGTGATCATTTAATTATCTCATAAACACTGTTTCAGTGAAGATTTCTTTATTTTCATCATTTTTGGACAGTGTCTGTGAGTTGCTTTGTGATTATAAATGGAAATGACATTGCAGTAACATTTGAAATCTAATGTATCCTGAGAGTGTTTATTTGTTCCATTTGTTCGTCTGTGAATGAAATAGGGAAGAGTCCATTTCTATGAGCATTGTGTCTTTCCTATGGGGGGGAAGTGAGTGAAGAAAGACAGTCTGCTTGCATAGTTGCAGATTCTCCTGCATAGTTTTGCATCGTAAACTGACATTATCAGTGGTTGCTAGAAGCGTCCTGGTTGAGACTTTGTCACCCACTGTTGGGTTGGGTGAGGGGAAGTCTGCTTCGTTGTTAATTGAATAAACCACTGATTTGGTTAAATCTAATGAACCATTGTCTGATTGGTCCCTACCCTACACAAGTCATCATTGTCTTTTATCAAGTCCACAGTCGACGCAGCTGTCTACCAGGAAATTTTAGAGCACTTCATGCTGACATGCTTTTTGGAGATGATGATTTTATTTTCCAGCAGGATTTGGCACCTGCCCACAAAGCCAAAACTACCAGTCCCTGGTTTAATAACTGTACTTGATTGGCCGGCAATCTCACCCCACTGAAAATCTATGCGGTACTGTCAAGAGGAAGATGAGGGAACAGGGAATCTGCCATAACACCTCAACTGTGTCAAAGGCTGATCTCCGCTTGATGCTGGAATTAGTGCAAAAGGAGGCCCAACAAAGTACTGAGGACATAATACAGTACATGAACACACTTTCCAGAAGGCCAACATGTGTTTAAGATCCTTTTTGTGTTGGTCACATGAAATAATCTTGTTTTTTTTTTTTTTTTGTCTTTAATCCATAATCATCAAAAGTGAAACAAAGGCTTGAAATATTTGACTTTGTGTGTAGTGATCTAATATAACACACAAGTTTCACTTTTTGAAACAAATTATTGAAATAAATGGACTTTCCCTCGATATTCTAATTGTTTGGCAAATACCTGTATAGCTGTCATGATTGGAGCTGGAGTGCCAATGAACTCCACTAGAGGGCACCCTTTAACTACACCCTGAACTCTTGCCTTTGTTTATTGGAATCAATGTATTGTAAAAGAAAAGATTTCTGCTTGTCCATTTCACAACTTTAAATGACTTTAGCAGCAATTCAGATCATCACTGAAAAGTGACATCTGATAACTAAGACATATGAAGAAATGATGCAGAGAAATGATACTGTATTAAAAAAGAAAAACATGTAGTGATGCTACCAACACCAGCAGATAAACTGTCCCTATTTCATTTACTGTATCACTGACTGACAAATACAAACACTTCTTATAACATAAACGTCTTTGAAAGCTCATTTATGATTTTACATAGAAAAAATTAATCATAAACCAAGTATCTGCCAATGGACATTGAAAAAAAAAGAGATGATTTTTCTAATCCCAATAGCATTTATTTCTTGTTTTAAGCATCACTTCATTAATGATTTTGCTTCTGTAGTAAATATATTTTGATTTATGGATGTTTGGATATTAGTACTGGAAAAAAAGACAAAGAACATGATCTGCATGCAGCATACAATGTGTCATGAATTTTAATGTGCATTTCTTACTTTTATTAATCACTTCTACATCAGTAAATCGAAAACCAGTTTTTCTTGTGTTTCTCCAGACGCCGCAGGTATGATGAGTTTCTCTTTCCTATAAAATGAAACGGTAACACTTTATAATAACTTTCCTTAATAAACCATTAACAAACATTATGTAACGCTTAACAGATCGTCAGATAATATATATTCACATATCTAGAAATGTGAATGTGAAACATGTTTGATAATGTTTACTAATAAATATATTAAACGTTACCTAATAATTAAGTTCATGTAAATTAAAATGCTTACAAATGTCATTAAATTTCTAATTCAGATGATTCTAATTTATGTTCATGAGATGATCTACACCAGTTTGTTGCGCTTGTCAAACCTGAATCTTATCATCATCATCATCATCAGTCAAATATGTTTAGAAGAATCAGGGCGTTCAGAAACACTTCATACCTGCGGCCATTTGACAAAAACGCACATTCTGAATGATGATGATGATGATGATAACATAAGAGATTGGTTTAGGGATTAAAAATATTTTAATCCTTAACATTGTTTAATCACTTTAGCCATTATTAAATAATATAATAATAACAATAATAATAATAATAATAATAATAATAATATCATTGTTTTAAATGGAACAATTTATTAAATATATACAAAATATCTTTCAAAAACATTTGTGTTTTATGTTTTGTATCATATGTGATGCATCAGGCTTTAATGGCTCAGTTATAGTCTGAATGTGAGAAAAACATCTCTTATAGAGACTCAAACTGATATTTATAGGATGAAATTCTGCTGTGTCATGTAAATCAATGAGATCTTTATTACAGTACACTGTTAAAAATTGCTGTAAAAAAAACGGCCAAATTTTGACAGTAACATGCTGTTTTCAATTAAAACAGTGCATTCTGGGTAATATTTGTCTGAATATTTAAACAACACACAGTCTTACCAGCTTCACACATTTCTAATCAGACTGACTTTATTTCTGTCAGACATCTATAGATAATCTTATTGAGAATGAAGGTTTAGATGATCATGTTTTAGTTTTGCTTGACATTACCATTGTAGAGATCAGTGTTTGCTTTAGTTGGGCTCCTGACCTTTGGCTTTTGAATGTTATTTTGCTGTAACTGTATTTTCCAATGATTTAGTTATGGTACAATGGTTACGGTTGGTTGTGTGTTGTTAACTGCAAGCATTCTTACTGCAAGCATCGTTTTGTAGTCTGACTTTGACCTTTGCTGGTCATCTGAAATACTGTTAGCAGTGTGGACTCATTAGTTTTGGTTTATTTTTCCCCAGAGCTTTATATTATGAGCTTTACCAGTGTGGTGACAATCAGAAATGCAGGATTTAATAACAGTGCAGGTTTAAATCAATTTGAGCTTCTGTTTCAAAAACACTCAAAAATAGACATCAAGAATCAGCATATGAATCTCAACAATGGTGACAATCAAAAGCTTCATGCTGCAATGCATGCTGGGTACCAGCACATAACGCTTATTCATGACTCCCAGCATGCATTGCGGCATGAATAAATTATGCTGATGAATTGTCTATTTATTTTCTTGAATTCTTACTGTTTTTTCTTTTGTGTTGCATTTTAGTATTGTGTTTTGTAATTTTCAGAAAATATCAGTTTCTTTATTTTGAGGATTATCACCATTGTTGAGATTCATATGTTGATTCTTGGTGTGTGTGTTCAAATCACAATTTTTTTTCATAAATTTTGTTTTTATGGTCTTTCACAACAGTTCTCCTCAGGTTAATTTGCTTTTATTATCGATATTCAATAAAAAAGAATTAAGAACTAGTGAATCAAGAGTAAGGTTGTTAAAACAAACTCATAAACGGCAGAATCAGACTTTCCTTTTCCTTGGCTTTTTAAACCATGTGTTATTAAATCACATTGTTACAGCAGCCAACAAAAAGTTAATGCTAAAATGTTAAGGTCCAAGAGCCCGACTAAAGTAAACACTGGTCTCCATCATGGTAGTGGCAATAAGATAATAAGACAATAGAGTCAATAAGATCTTCTGTAGACTTCTGACAGAAATAAAGTCAGTCTAGTAATAAGTGAAGCTGGTAATGTTGTTTTAGGAGTTGTTTATTGAGATCTTGAGAGATTTCATTACTTCTTTTATTTCAGTTGATTTCATCTAAGTCTGTGGCTAAAGTCAGTTGTAGTTCTTGTGTTTCTCTTTCATTCAGTGATTCTGCTTGTTAACAGCAGGTGTTCATCATTAATGCTCAACCATCACTTAATTAATCACAGAATTATCTCATTAACTTCAGTGTTACTCAAACACTCTGTAGTGTGGACACATTATTTGTTCACTTAAAACTGAGGATTTTGCTGTGGAATTTAAAGGGTTAAAGATGTAAGATGGGAAAAAAACAGCATTAAATGTAATTTAACAGTAATAAACTGTAATTAATTTACGGCAAAGCGCTGTAGAAAAACAGTATCTTGCTGGCAACCGAGCTGCCAGTAAATTACCGTTAATTCAAGGAAAAACAGTGATATACTGTAAATTGTAAGTCAGATTTAGCCAACAAAACAAGTTAATTTCACTAAAATATTATTGAATGTTAATAGAAAAACAGTTATGCAAAGTCTTTAACTGGTAAGGAGAGTACATATTTAACTGTACTGTACTGATATGTTTTTGCACAAGAGAGATCTGTTAGTTTAATTTAGTTTTGTGGGTCACCATTGTGCTGGAGAGTAGAGCCTGTGCTTCAGTCAATGATGAGCCACAAACACTGATGTTTTGCTGTTTTATTTAAAGACAGTAACTGTGTGTTTGCTGATGCAGTGATGGTCACTTTAGTACATGTGTGCTAATGATGATCAACAAAGATTTCAGTAAAAGTCATGTCATGGTTGGTTTTCTTATTACACTTTAAGTGTTTGCTCTTTAAAATTAAGATTTATTTATTTTATAATGGACTCAAATGAAATAAATTCACTGTACTAACACCATATAAGCACTACTTCTTTGAAAACTCATGGTTTGAAGCAATCGGTTTCCAAAATGAAATGAGTTACCACATGGTATAATAACAGTAACATACTGTAACAATGAAGAGCTGTAAATTAACGGTAGAAAGCTGTAAATTAACAGTACAATGCTGGCACCCCAGCTGCCAGTAGATTACTGTTATTTTACAGTGCAATTTTTTACAGTGTAGAGCAGATACTGACATAAAATGATGTAAATATCATTGCATTTAATGCAATGCAATCCAGTGATGATTAAGAGATGAACAAATAAACGTTCCTCAAAAGATGTTTTGGAGGCTTAGGAAGATCATTCCTCCACTGAGGAACAGTGACAGCAAAGCTTCTGGAAATAAACGTTCCTCAAAAGATCCTGATGATCAGATTTAAGACAAAAAATGACTGATGGAGAATAAAGTAAAGCCAAACTGCTTTCATCTGGAAATATGACTATACAGTTATTGTGACGTCTACTTGATCAAAATCAGTCCATATTTGACAGAAGAAAGACATGTGAAGTACCAGCTGAAAGGGGGTTGCTTGCACATTTACATTAAAAGAGCTTTGTCTGGATAAAAAAGAAAAAACTCAACTCAACAAAAATCAACAGAGGACAGAAATAATGGAGGACATTATGTGTGAAACAGATTTAGAAGCACAGGTTTGATCACTTACATTCATGTATTAAATATGACACATTGGCATTAAATGTCATAATGCAGTGGATTTTGAGTAGCTGACTTGGTTGGTGGTTGAGGTGGTTACTTTAGTCATTTCAGTGAGATTCGATCTTAATACATCACACAATCTCTGAAGGAAATGGGACTTACAGATAAAAACAGCTGCAAGTGGGCAAAAATGTACAAATGTGTTAATTTTAGGTATAATATGTTCCTCTGAGGTACTAATATGTGTGGTAATTATAGTACAAAGCTGTCATGTGAAAATTCAGAGTGTCACTTTACTGGAAATTCAGCCTCTTCAGGGAATATTCGAAGGAAATTAAATTTAAAAGTATATTGTATTCCCTTTGGTTTTAGCAGTTCTTGATTCTACTGTGTTTGACTGATGGACAGAATATGTGCTGTTTTCCTTTAAAATTAACACAAAAACACACTGCAATCACTCTGAATTCTGGGAAAGTTTGTTTTAAAACACTGTGTATTCATAGGGATTCTCTTCCATTGAATTTTAATGAACAGGTTTCATTATTAGTTTTGTTATCATCTGTTAAACAGGTTTAGAAAAATCTAAACCTGTGAAGCAAGATCATAACACCCCTCTTGTTCTGTACACACCCCTAAAAAACAGGGTATAAATGCTTTGTGTTTCTAATAGGATTGGAGAGAAAAGCAGAAGAGCAGTTGAAGGTTGCAATGGCTGAGGTAAATATCATTTTAATCAACAAAGAAAGATTGGAAAAATATTTGTTGTGAGTGCTGTTGTTTTTGATAAAAAAAAGACTTGGATACTATTATAACCATTTTATTACGGTAATAGAGCAAAAGTTTTTAACATTTGGTCCCTATAGCAACATAAACTGCTAAATACATAGCTATAAACCTCTATGAAGAAAGTGTACGTCTAGCTATTTTTAGGCAAACTTAACATTTTCACTTTCTTGGTTTCATCTATTCACAAATGCAATGGTATTGTGTTGTTTTAGATAAAAATCATAGTGTATTTTTGACTCTGTAACTTTTTTTTTCTCTCTCTCTCTCATATAGAATAAAAAGATGGCGTGTGGAGACCTCATTGAAATCAACCGCGGGATTTATAACCACTGGTCGATTTATGTTGGAAATGGATATGTCATTCACCTGGTCCCACCATGTGAGTTTTATTTTAAACATGCTTCACACGCTGCCTATAGAAATGAACTCGTATTGGATCTGAAACTTTCCATTTCCAAGTCTCCTGAGTCGTGATGGTTTTCACTTTTTCATTTCTTTCTCTATAGCTGAGCATGCTGACGCCGGATCCAGCAGTGTGAAGTCAGTACTGCACAACAAGGCCATAGTGAGGAAAGAACCACTGAAGGATGTGGTTGGCAATGATGAATACAATGTCCGCAATCTTCTGGATGAGCAATGTGAGCCCCGTCCCATTACAGATATTCTACAGGATGCAGAAAAGCTTGTTGGAAAGGAACTTCCATATGATCTGGCAACACGCAACTGCGAGCACTTCATTACAATGTTGAGATACGGAAAGCCACATTCCCAGCAGGTACAGCAGAATTATACTGTACTCATAAATGTCTCAAATTACAGACTGCCAAATAGCTCCAATTAAGTTTGCATGCAGTGACATAAATACTAAAATAATACTAAAAGAAATCCTTTGTTTATTCTTACAGGTGCAAGATGCAGTGTACTCTGGTGCTGCTGTTCTTGGTATTCTTGCTGCAGCCTGTTCAGAAGATGAAGAGATGCAGAAAAAATAAACATATTTCCATAAGGGGGAAAAAAGTACAGTTGTGGAGGCTTTTGAATAAATTCAGTAAATGTTTGGTGCCTTTTATTACATTTAAATAACTTAAATAAACAACCTTACTGTCACTGGCATCCTTGCTTGCATTCATTTTATTGTTTCAAAATTCAAAAAGCAACAAGAAGCAGACACAATGTACAGTGGGAAATTAAAATCTAAAAGTTGAGGCCTTTGATTATTTAAAGTCAAAATAAATGGTTTAAATAAACAATTCCAAGTCTAATGACCCATGAATCTCATGATGTGGTTTTTACAGAAAATTCCATCTCGAGTCTTCACTGAAAATTTGGGTTTGATCATAATATATGTGATGTGTGTGAATTCATATTCAGCATTTCAATTTAAGTGAATTGCGTGTCACCGGATGTCACAGGTGTCAGGTTTTGGGACTCTTTTGTTGTGTTTTTATTTGGTTTAGTCCCTAGTGTCTTTGGTTTGTTCCACTTCCTTTTTGCCCTTATTTGGTTTTGTTCCTGACTTGACTCCTCTAATTAAGTCATTTATTAGTTAATCACCATCACCTGTCTCTGTCTTGTTAACCACCCTACTTAAGTTGGATTCTGTTCAGTGTTTGGTTTTCCGTTCTCGTCGTTGTGTGCGTGTCTCCTACGTGGATTATTACTGTGGATTTTGTTTATTAAAGACTTGTTTTGCACCTGATCTCTACCTTACGCTCCTCGTTTGTCCTCCCTACATGACACGTGACAACAGGACACTTTCAAATATATATGAAGATATAATCTGCGGCTCAAAACCTTATTTAAAAGCAACCTCATGAAGCTTTATCTCAAGGTGCTTTTCATTTGATCATTTATTTCTGTAATATGTGCTGCCTTCAATACAGAAGAGTATTAGGGCCATATAATAATAATAATAATAATAATAATAAAACCATTATAATACAAGATTAAACTTTAAACATTCAATTCAGAAAATAAAGTTGTTGTCTAAAGTCGAGGTAAAATGTTGAGAATAAACATAAATTATGAGAAACAAGCTGTTAAATTTCCAGAAAAAAAAAAGTATAACAAATTACGAGAATAAACACACTCATGCTCGTTTTATCTCGTCTGATAAAGTCAAACAACATCTGCAGTGGTGTAGCTTGGAGAGATACACATATAGCACACGATGCGATCGACTAGGGTTCGAACCTGACTTCTGCCGAGCTCGCTTTTCTTCCTTTTCACATCGGAAAAGTAGAAATCATTTGTTTAACGAGTGTTTAGGAGGCTATTAATGTATCATTAAGGGGAGGGCGGGAGGTATTTTTTGTCCCAAGAAGGCAGCATCTATTTAATAATTTTAGAAGATAAAGTCATTTACAGAAATGAAGTGAATAAGGCTAAAGGAAAATTAAACTGACGTCTGTACAGTAGAACTGTAGGAAAAGAAAGTTCAACACTCTTGAACAATGAGGAAAGAAAAAGCACAAAAAAGCTTTTTTTACTTAGGTTTTTTTTGTCTTGTTTTCAGCCAAAAATACTTAAATCAAAAAGGATTATCTAGACAAGTAAACATTATTGTCTTGTTTTTTCTGAAAACAAGTCAAAATTAAGTGTGTTTTTGCTTGAAACAAGCAAAATAATCTCCCAATGGGGTAAGCAAAATAATAAAAAAATAAATGCTTACCCCATTGGCAGAATATTTTGCTTGTTCTAAGCAAAAACTTGACTTGTTCTTTTCTGAAAACAAGAAAATTATTTACTTGTCTGGAAAATCCTTCTTCATTTAAGATTTTTTTTATATTTTGGCTGGAAAAAAAGACAAAAAATGTAAGTAAGAACAGTATTTTTGCAGTGTACGGTTGAATTGGATCAAAGGTCAGCAGCAAAGTCATTGGTTAATAAAATGGGATTAAACACATAAAGGAAACAAAAGTAACTGATATTACTTTTTTGAAAAAGTAACTCAGATATTTTCTTGGAAATGAAAAAGTAATGCGTTACTTTACTAGTTACTTGAAAAAAAGTAATATTATTACGTAACTTGCGTTACTTGTAATGCGTTTCCCCCAACATGTCCATCCATAGGAGGAAGGATCTGCCCCTGTGTTCATCTTCAGGCAGGAGCCTATGCCAAAGAACATTTCTATACAATAGAAATAGACAATTACAAGGTCTTGCTACTTAAGAAGAGTTGATTAAACACTGGTGAGATTTTTGGCTTAATGTCGAACCCTGTTAGTGCAGTGTTGAGTAACTCTTCGTCAGTTGAGTTGAGAGTCTTTTATTATTATTTCCCAGATCGGGTTGACGATTTCCAGCCCAAAAGCTCACCAAAACCCACTCCGACAAAAAACAGCCCAAAATTTTAACTGCCAAAATGATGATAGAATTTTATTGCCATGTCAATCAAGCTTGATAAGGACCATTTTTATCTCTTAAAAAAAATAATAATGATGACAAAATAAAATAAAGATAATCAATTCCACAGGAATATGATTCAGAGCCCGAAAATATGCTGAAAATGTTCAGAGATCTTTTAAAAGTGGCAATCAAGAATTTAACCGATGACTTTTGCCAACAGTAAAATGTCCAAAAATGTAAAAAAGTGATCAGAAAGCAATGTAATTTAGCTGGCATTTACTCTCATTCATGCACACATCACAGCCACAAATGTGTTGTTCATTATTTGTGTGTTATTTCACTAAGTGCACTTTTTAGGACATAATGCAGAACTTTGCACCAAAACTGTTCTAGACTAGCAGCTGTCAATGCCAAGAATACCAGAGTAGACTGGACGCTTTAAAAGAAGTTATATATTCTTATATATATATATATATATATATATATACAGTTTTGATTTTATTAACTGTTCGTTCAACTGTTCTCTTAGTTCAGTTACAATTACATTTAGAAATGTAATCCACGTTGTGAGGTCTGAGGCACTTAGACTTTTTATTGTGTAACTTACAATTATCCACTTTGCCATTGAAATCACTTACAGTTTTTTATAATCGCTATGACAGTTTTTTCAATACATTTAACAAGTTTCCTAAACTCTTAACACGGTTAGCACAATATCCGTCTTTGTAGGCTATACAATTAACACATTTCTTGTTGCTTTGATACAAAATGCATACAGTTAACACCAATTTAAAAAGCTTGAACTTCTTTTACACACAAGCTCAACCAAGACCAAAACAATGTGATTTTACAGTCAAATTTACAAATGCTTTCACACTGTATGTCAGAACGGATAACATCATGTTCTAAACATACCTTCTGTAGGCTAAAGTCAAAGTGAACAGCTGTTCATAATGTGAATTGAAACACAAATATATTCTCTGTATTTTATTCCATTGCCAATGAGAAACAGCTTATTGCAGTTATGGAAATATATAAATCACAGCTGATTCCCATCTAGGAACCACACTCAGGTGTTGAGGTTTTTCCAATCACATGATCATATGCTCTAAAAGAGGACTCTTTGGGCTGATCTTGTGTGGAAAAGGAACAATATAGAGCAACACAAAGAAAGAAAGAAAGAAAGAAAGAAAGAAAGAAAGAAAGAAAGAAAGAAACAAGCAAACAAACAAACAAACAAAATGCATGCATTTACTAAACCCAACAAAACAAAAATGTAGAGAGGCTTCAAATATAAGGGCAAACCTGACACATTAAGTAATGCAGTTTCTGTAATTTCAGCTGATGATAGTGTTTTTTTGTCAATGTGTTATGATTGACTAAATGTTCCTGTTGGAAGAGAACATATGTTAGTGTTTGGAATAATTATTTGATTTTAAAACATGTTTTCATGTTTTCAGCATGAATGAATATATAGCTGCACATTCAAAATATTGCCATTTATAGCCCCAAAACCAAGTAACTCTTGAGTATGTTTTTTCTGAAAACAAGTCAAAATTAAGTGTGTTTTTGCTTGAAAGAAGCAAAGAAATCTCCCAATGGGGTAAGCTAAATAATCTTGTTTTCTGTTTGAAAAAAAAAAAAATTGCTCACCCCATTGGCAGATTATTTTGCTTGTTTTAAGCAAAAACAAGTCAAAATTTAATTTTGACTTGTTTTTTTTTTCCTGAAAACAAGAAAATGTTTTACTTGTCTAGAAAATCCTTTTGATTTTTTTTTTTTTATATTAAAAAAAATTGATTTTTTTTTTAATGTAATATATTCCGTTTTGATTTTTAATTAACTGTTCATTCAACTGTTTTCTTATTTCAGTTAAAATTATATTTAGAAGTCTTCTATTAATCTCTCACCATGTGTAACTTATATTTGAAAATCACTTAAAATCACTTAAATAAAATGAATGAATATATGAATATATTTATAGCACCAAAACCCAGTCACTCTTGGGTCATCACATCTCAACAACATAAAAGATGGTAAATTGATTGACAGGTCTCTGTTAAACTGAACCAAGGGTTGTGTTAAGGATAAATGATTTGATGACTGCAGTGTACTACACATTATTTTACTGTGATACTTTGAGCTCGGACATTAAAATAACATGACTAATAATAAAAGCAAAAAAAAAAAAAAAAAGAAAAAAACAGCTAATTTTGTCTCCCCCCGCAATGCCTTATTCTCCGGCCCAAGAGTATCAAAAGAAGCCCAATCTGGCAACACTGTTTCTCAGCATCGCAGGTAAGATCAACACTGCCCTCTAGAGGCAGACCTGATATAAATCAATCAGAGACACACAGAGCTTGAACATCATGAGGAATAAAAGACACCTTTATATTTCCCCTTCAGCAGCACCATCACATACATCATTTATTTACACACAGCACATTATATCTGCAGACAGATCGGCTTTATAAGATGTGCTCCAGTGTAAATGTGCATCAGTCAAAAACTCTAGTTTCTCAACCATGATTAGTTACATTTTCAACTTCGGAACCAGCCGTTATAACCATAGCAGGAACAAGAGTCAACCCTCTGGCTCTCTTTGACCAAAAAAATTTATATTTAAAAAATGTAACAATCATAGCATAGCATAGTAAAATTTTTAATGCCAACAATGGCATAATTCTTAGATCAAAAAAAATAAATAAATAAATAATAATAATAATATATATATATATATATATATATACATATACTGCTTTAACCCTATTTTAATATGAAATGTTGCATTTATAAAAAAAAATAAAATATATATAATTAAATACAAATATATATATATATTAGCAATGTGAACACATAAAAATCACGGCCATGATTCGGGTATTGTAAAGGTAAAAAAAAAAAAAAGTCACACTTGCCTTCTTCGTGGTCAAAAATGAGTGACATAGAAAATGAATGGGAAATAGAAAACACACAGAGAGACAGAGAGAGATGAACTGCTAAGACTGCAACAGGCCTGGTTTCTGGTTGTAATTATAATACAAAACTTGATATTTATGTAACCAAAAATATCTAAAAATTGAAAAAAGTAGTCTTTTAGAATGTCTAAATATATTTCTAAATGCAAAACCTAATAAAATTAAGAAACTGACTAAAAAAAAGCTAAAAAAAAAAGCTAAAAAAAAAAAAGTTTGTACATTTTTAATGCCAACAATGGCATAATTCTTAGATAATATTATATATATATATATATATATATATATATATATATATATTAAATGCTTTAACCCTATTTTAATATGAAATGTTGCATTTATTAATAAAATAAAATATATATAATTAAATACAAATATATTCCAATGGAAAAAAAAATAGCTTATTAAAATTGTATAAATATATATATATATATATATATATATTCCAAAAGGAAAAAAAAACTAGCTAATTAAAATTGTATAAATATTGCATAATATCATAAAATCTCCTCAAAATTCTATATAATAACAAAAAAATATTATTGAACAAAAATGTATTGCATTGATTTTGCTGAAAAAAAAGAAAAGTTAAATTTTAAGGCTTCAGTCACTTTTGACTAAAAAATGTTATATTTAAAAATTTTAACAATCGTACCTTCATTGGAATGAGATGACACTTGGTGACTTTTGTCACATTAGCAATGTGAACACACATAAAAATCATGGACATGATTCGGGTATTTTAAAGGGTCCAAAAAAAAAAAAGGTCACACTTGCCTTCTTCGTGGTCAAAAATAAGCGACATAGAAAATGAATGGGAAATAGAAAACACACAGAGAGACAGAGAGAGATGAACTGCTAAGACTGCAATATATATATTAAATGCTTTAACCCTATTTTAATATGAAATGTTGCATTTATTAAAAAAATAAAATATATATAATTAAATACAAATATATTCCAATGGAAAAAAAAAACTAGCTAATTAAAATTGTATAAATATTGCATAATATCATAAAATCTCCTCAAAATTCTATATAACAAAAAAATATTATTGAACAAAAATGTATAAAAAAAAAATAAAAAAAAAAAGTTTTTACATTTTTAATGCCAACAATGGCACAATTCTTAGATCAAAAAAAAAAAATAAAAAAAATAAATAAATAAATAATAATATATATATATATATATATATATATATATATTTATGTAACCAAAAATACCTAAAAATTGAAAAAAACAGTCTTTTAGAATGTCTAAATATATTTCTAAATGCAAAACCTAATAAAATTAAGAAACTTAAAAAGTTTTTAAATTTTTAATGCCAACAATGGCACAATTCTTAGATAAAAAATAAATAAATAAATAAAAATTATATATATATATATATATTAAATGCTTTAACCCTATTTTAATATGAAATGTTGCATTTTTAAAAAAAAAAAAAGATATATATATATAATTAAAAACAAATATATATATATATATATATATATATATTAGGGCAGTCAAATGATTAATCGTGATTAATCACATCCAAAATAAAAGTTTATGTTTACATACTATATGTGTGCTTACTTTGTATATTTATTATGTACATATAAATACACACACATACATGTATATATTAAAACTAAATATTTATATGTAGATTATAAATAAATATAAATATTTAATATATAAATCTGAAATATTTTTCCTTAATATATACATGCATGTGTTTGTATTTATATATACATAATAAATATACAAAGTAAGCACACATATAGTATGTAAGCGTATATATATATATATATATATATATATATATATATATATATATTCCAATGGAAAAAAATAGCTTATTAAAATTGTATAAATATTGCATAGTATCATAACATCTCCTCAAAATTCTAAATAATAATCAAAAAATATTATTGAACAAAAATGTATTGCATTGATTTTCCTGAAAAAAAGGAAAGTTAATTTTTAAGGCTTCAGTCACTTTTGACCATGAAGAAGGTGAGTGTGACTCCCAAACGAAGAGGGCCAGAGGGTAAACAAAGATTAGACAACGGGCCAATATGAAAACCCTGTGCTATTATAGTATGTACTGAATTTCCTTTCGGAAAAGGCTTTTGAAAAAAAAAATGAGGCAGATGTTGGACCTAAGAAACAGAAGTGAGATCTGAATTAAAATAACCAATCATTATTTGATCTGAGGGACTAACTGATGTGCAAAAAAATAACAGACCAAGTGCATTTGCATTTGTGTCTTGGGAAGTGCATTTATTTATTTGATTTAGTATATTTAGTGTTATTTACATTGTGCTGTAGTTCGCATACCTTTGCACAGGTGTGGATCCACCCATCCACAGATGAAATGTGGAGGTGATTTATGTGTTCAGGTTCAGGTTGGTGTGATCACTAACAGCGAGCATCATGCCACAATGCAATACAGCTCTTCTATAATGCCTTTAGCCAAACATCAATATTTGCAGCCAACTTAGTTACATCTACCTTTGTTTACTAGAGCACTGGCGTGATATGAGGTAAATGAAAAATACAGACAGCCTGACATCAACTTAGACCTCAAAAAGAACAAATCTGAAGTTCAGAGGTCATATAATTGGATCACTGCCTCCCCGAGGTCAAAGGTCAGATACAACAGCTCTCAGATTCATGCAGACCAAAATCACAGCTATCAATAGATCAGATGAGGAAGAGGCCTATATAATACATGATTAAAAAAAACACAAAAACAAAATGATTAGATCATTAAGAAAACTAAAAATAACATTAAATGTGTGGTTATAACCTTTTTTACAGTCATTTGCATGTTGATTTTGATTATCAAACTTATTATTATTAACTTATTTTCCCAAGAACTTTAGTTTTTCAAAATGCAATCACAATTTAAGCCTTATGTATGTCCAAATTAAGTTGTTCTAAACTATTTCTACAGCATGTCATGTTAATACTTTTGCCAATGAGGTTTTGTGAACTGAATCGAACTGAAGAGAGGGAGGGAGGCCCAGCTCTGACAGGAACAATATGGATCCTTGCAGGTTCTGACATGCGGGAAATGTGTTGCGTTTGCACTTTTACCGGAGTAAATATTTGTCTGTCTCTGGTCAACGTTCATTCCGCCTTCAGCTCTTCAAACAGCAGCAGCGCTGAGGATCTGCCTTCAGATCAGAACGGGCCAGAAATCATCAGCATCGACAGCACACCCAAAAGCTGCGTTCTGAAAGGACTAGTGTACTTACCAGAAAAACAGCATCTGAAATAGTATGCAGCATGCTGCAGCAGTAGTATGCTTCCCTTTCATCACATGACCTCATTAACTAGCTCAGAGCAAATTAAAATAAACACATAATATATACACTACCGTTCAAAAGTTTGGGGTCAGTAAATGTTTATTCATTCTTTTTTTTCTTTTTCTTTTTTTTGAAAGAAATGAATAAATTGTTACATTAATAAAAAGTGACATAACAGATTTACATTGCTAGAAAAGATTTATAGTTTGAATAAATGTTGTTCTTGAAAGAAAAAAACACAGGTTCAAAAAAAAAAACAAAAAAACATTGGTGGCACCACTGTTTCCAAAACTGATAATGCTACTAATAATTGAGAATATCAGAATGATTTCTGAGAGATCATGTGACACTTAAGCCTGGGAAACTGAGTAACAGCTGATGAAAAATCAGCATTGCATCACAGGAATAAATTATATTTTAAAGTATACAAAAATAAAAACCATTATTTTCTATTGTAATAACATTTTGTAATATTACAGTATTTTCTGTATTTGTGATAAAATAAATGCAGGCTTGACTTCATTAAAAAAAAATGCAAGTCTTACTGACCCCAAACTTTTGAACGGTAGTGTACATATATACATATATATATGTATATATATATATATATATATATATATATATAAGCAATAAACTAAATAATACTTCAGAAAATTCTATATATACACTTACAGTTGGATAAGTTCAGGTGGGAAAAACTGAATTTGCATAACAGTGGATACTAATATTTCTGAAATATAAACCGCAGGTCAAAAGTTTGGAACAAATAAGATTTTTTCTTCTAAGATTTTGTCTCTAATTTTAACCAAGATCTCTATTTGATCAAAATATGATATGATATGAAAATACATATGTTTTCTATGTGAATATCTGTTAAATTATAATTAATTCTTGTGATCAAAGCCGAATTTTCAGCATCATTACTGTCACATGATCCTTCAGAAATCATTCTAATATTCTAATAAACATTTCTGATTATTAGCAATGTTGAAAACAGTTGTGCTTTTTGTGATATACCACCATTCAAAGCAACAAGTGGATTTAATATATATAATTTCCCCCCCAAATAATTACTATTTCAAACAAATGCTATATTCACCTGTAAATCCTGAGTCTTTCACAGTTTCCACAAAAATATTGTGCAGCACAACTGTTTTCAACATTTCTAATAATCAGAAATGTTTCTTAAGCAGCAAATCAGCTTATGTGACTTTGGACCACAAAAATAGTCATAAGGGTAAAACATTTTTTGACCCATACATCACAGCTGAATAAACAAGCTTTCCATTGATGTATGGTATGTTTGGATGGGACAATATTTGGTCGAGATACAACTATTTGAAAATCTACAATCTGAGGGTGCAAAAAAATCTAAATATTGTTAAAATCACCTTTAAAGTTGACCAAATTAAGTTGTTAGCAATGCATATTACTAATCAAAATTACGTTTTATATTTACAGTAGGAAATTTACTAAATAAGTTCATGGAACATGATCTTTAATTAATATCCTAATGATTTTTGGCATAAAAGAAAAACTATAATTTTGACCCATATGATGTATTTTTGATTATTGTTACAAATATCCAAGCTAAAGGATTAGTTCACTTCCAGAACAAAAATTTACAGACAATGTACTCACCCCCTTATCATCCAAGATGTTCATGTCTTTCTTTCTTCAGAAATTATGTTTTTTGAGGAAAACATTTCAGGATTTCTCTCCATATAGTGGACTTCAATGGTGCCCACGAGTTTGAACTTCTAAAATGCAGTTTAAATGCAGCTTCAAAGGGCTCTAAATGATCCCAGCTGAGGAAGAAGGGTCATATCTAGCAAAACGATCGGTTATTTTATAACAAAAATTACAGTTTATATCCTTTTTTAATCTCAAATGCTGGTCTTGTCTAGCTCTGTGATGCATACTTTGTGTACTCCGGTTCAAGACAGTTAGGGTACGTCTAAAAACTCCCATCTCATTTTCTCCTCCAACTTCAAAATCAACCTACATTGCTGTTTTACCTTTTTGTATTTGTAAAAGGGCATTTGATGATCTTTGCACGTTCACTTCGTAAACACTGGGTCTGTTCTTCTGCAGTGATGTAGGGCGATTATGAAGTTGGAGGAGAAAATGAGATGGGAGTTTTTAGACATACCCTAACTGTCTTGAACAGGAGTACACACAGTTCACGCAGAGCTAGACAAGATGAGCGTTTGCGGTTAAAACGTGTATAAATTGACATTTTTTTCAGAAAATGACAGATTGTTTCACTAGATAAGACCCTTCTTCCTCGGCTGGGATCGTTTAGAGCGAAGTTCAAACTTGGGGGCATCATAGATATCATTTTATGGAGAGAATTCCTGAAATGTTTTCCTCAATAAAACATAATTGAAGAAAGAAAGAAAGACATGAACATCTTGGATGGCAAGAGAGTGAGTAAATTATCTGTACATTTTTGTTCTGGAAGTGAATCAATCCTTTAAGACTGGTTTTGTGGTCCAGGGTCACATTAGAAACAGTATGCAAGTATGCACTTCCAAATTCAGCCATACTAAAAGCAGTACTGTAAGTAGGTGAAATCCAGTGGTGGGCGGGTCTATGTTACGGGGTAAAATCGTCTAATCAGGGGCTGTCGCCTTAAAACCAACCAGTGTTGCCAAGCCCACAGAATTGGGCTACTTTCATACTGTTGCCGCTGGTTGTTTTTCATGTCCTCGGGTTTTGTTGTGAAAACCTGGCAACCCTGAAACCAACTGCCAATCTCAGCGGAAGCGGAAAACATGTATTTTACCCCCTAGAACGCAATTTTTAATGTTGGACACCCTCAAAACGACACTGTGCCACTTTTGGGCTAGTTTTGAGTAGCAATTGGGCAGGTTTTGTTGTGAAAACCTGGCAACCCTGAAACCAGCAGCCAATCTCAGCTGAGGTGTTGCCAAGTCTACGTTTTTTCAGTGTAATTGGGCTACTTTAACTGTTGTTTTTCATGTCCGTGGGTTGAAGTGACCCCAATAACGTAATATTTAGACCTTGGAATGCTTATTTTACCAGGGGAACCCCACCAAAAAACGTGTATTTTACGCCCATAAAACACGGTTTTTAATGGGAGCCCCCTCAAAACGACTCTGGGCTACTTTTTTTCTGCAGAATTGGGCTACTTTACCACTTTTGCCGCGGGTTGTTTTTCATGTCCGCGGGTTGAAGCGACCCCAGTAACATAATATTTAGCCCCTGGAATGGTAATTTTACCAGAGGAACCCAACCACAAAACTTACATTTTACCCCCGGAACGCGTTTTTTTTTTTTTTTTTTTACCAGGGGAACCCCCCTCGAAATGCGATTGGGCTACTTTGGGCTAGTTTTGAGTAGCAATTGGGTGGGTTTTGTTGTGAAAACCTGGCAACCCTGAAACCAACGGCCAATCTCAGCTGCAGTGTTGCCAAGTCCGTGGTTTTTCCGCAAAATTAGGCTACTTTACCACTGTTGTTTTTCATGTCCGCGGGTTGAAGTGACCCCAATAACGTAATATTTAGCCCCTGGAATGCTTATTTTACCAGGGGAACCCCGCAAAAAACATGTATTTTACCCCCCTAAAACACGGTTTTTAATGGGAGCCCCCTCAAAACGACACTGGGCTACTTTTTTTTCTGCAGAATTGGGCTACTTTATCACTTTTGTCGCGGGTTGTTTTTCATGTCTTCGGGTTGAAGCAACCAAATTTACCAGAGGAACTTAACCACAAAATGTACATTTTACCCCTGGAATGATTTCCAGGGGACCCCCCTTAAAACGGCACTGGGTTACTTTTGAGTAGCAATTGGGCAAGTTTTGTTGTAAAAACCTGGCAACCCTGCTCAGCTGCCAACAGTGTTGGGAGTAACACATTACAAGTAACACAAGTTACGTAATAATATTATTTTTTTCAAGTAACTAGTAAAGTAACGCATTACTTTTTCATTTCTTTTTCATTTAAAAAAAAAAAACTAACACCAGTTACTTTTGTTTCCTTTATGTATTAATCCCATTTATTAAACCAATGTCTTTGCTGCTGACCTTTGTTGATCCAATTCAACCGTACATTGCAAAAATACTTTTCTTACTTACATTTTTGCCTTGTTTCCAGCCAAAATATCAAAAAAAAAAAAAACCTAAATAAAGAAGCATTTTCTAGACAAGCAAATATTTTTTTGTTTTCAGAAAAAAAAACAAGTCAAAATTAAGTGAGTTTTTGCTTAGAACAAGCAAAATAATCTGCCAATGGGGTAAGCAAAAAAAAAAATCTTATTTCAAACAGAAAACAAGATTATTTTGCTTACCCCATTGGGAGATTATTTTGCTTGTTTCAAGCAAAAACACTTAATTTTGACTTGTTTTCAGAAAAAAAACAAGACAATAATTTTCTTGTCTAGAAAATCCTTCTTGATTTAACAATATTTAGATATTTTGGATAGGAACAAGACAAAAATCTAAGGAGGAAAAGCATTATCTGCAGTGCACTACTAAGCAAAACTTACTTTAGATGAATTAACATTTGTGCTTTTTTTTTCTCATTGCTGAAGAGTGTTGAACTTTCTTTTCCTACAGTTCTACTGTACAGACGTCAATTTAATTTTACTTCAGCCTTAGGCTTATTCACTTCATTTCATTTTGGTGTGAAAGGGCTTTTAGAAACAAAGAGGAAAGGTCTTTTTAGAAGAATCAAACTTTTTTATATTAAAAACAAACAAGCAAGCCCTGTCCAGATTTAAAAAGTAATGCAAGAGTAGCGCAAAAGTAACGTAACGCATTACTTTGCATAAAAAGTAACTAAGTAACGTCATTAGTTACTTTTTACGGAGCAACGCAACATTGTAATGCATTTCTTTTAAAAGTAACTTTCCCCAACACTGGCTGTCAATCATCAGAGTGCGGGAACACGCCTGAGGAGAGACAAACACACACCTGTCTTATAATTATTGCGTTACGAGATGAATGAACAGTTTTCCAAGAAATCCTCTGCATGTTGGAGCTCTATCCTCTCTGCTTCCTGCTGGATATATGAGGGTTTTTTTCTGGGAAAATCACTGGCATGTCAGAGCAGCTCTTGTCCTTATTTACCCGAAACTCCCTGATTAACTTCAACAAGCCTCAGTTCTGCCAGTTTAAACATCGCTGAAGTAAATGTACAAATTAATAAATATACATAATAATACATCATAATAATATCACTTTTCACACTTTGAGTGACTTTTGTGTGGGTTAAAGAGCTAATCGCTGCAATTACCGCATCGCCTCAAGCTGAGCGCTTCCCCGCATTCTCCGCGCATGCGCAGCCGAGCGAACGCGGACGCGCGCTGGGGTCACGAGCAGAGACACGGGGGCGCGCGCAGCAGCAGTAGCGGAGCAGCGCGATCGTTCAGCAGGATTATCGGGAATCATGAGCGTGGGAAAACTGGTAAGATTGCGATGAAAACACACTCTCACTGCTGTAATAACGCGCTAGGACACCACTCGAGCCGAGAAGAGACTAAACGCAAAAGTGTCGCAGTTGTTAGTTGATCAGTTCTGAAATAAATCTCTGTGCGGGTCGTTTTTCGGGTCAGATTTCGCAAGCTGGTGTGTAAATACAAGCTATTGAACTGTCCTCAGTGTTCACATCAGTGTCCCACACGAGAAAAACAATTAAACACAATAAAAAGTGCTTTGAGGGGAGGCAGAGCTTCAGAAATATGTGTTTTAATGTAGAGTAATAAATTATAACGCAGTCAAATCATCAAAGCATCTGTCTGTTAAAGTCTATTTATTAGGTTCTTTAGCGAGATTCATAATAATGCAGGATATATAATTAAAATTAAATTAGATTCATGTTATTATACTAAGTAATACTATTAAAAACTTAATAAACTTGAACTGAAATAAAATATAGAAAGCTAGTTGCCAATGCAACATTTCTCATTTTCATTTAGTTTGACTTGATGTACTTAAATATAAATTATATATATATATATATATATATATATATATATATATATATATATATATATATATATATATAAAGCAGTAAAAGCTATACAGAAATTGCAAAACATACAATAAAATTACTAAAACTTTGACTTAAATTAACCAAAATAAAAAGCTATAGTAGCATCTCAATGAGACAAAAACACTCCTGATTAGATTAGAGAATGCTATTGTTGTCTATTAATTCATGCATTTGTACTTATGCATTTGGCAGATGTGTTTATCCAATACATTGCATGAATGCATTCAAAAAGGGCTTTTTATAAATGATGAAACTGATTGTCAGAGACTATTTTAAAGCTCTGCATGATTACAGTAGCACAGACAGTGTTTTATGTGTGTGTTTACAGATGTTGACGTTGTTCAGTGAGCGTCTGCTGTGTTTGATTATGTCATTCTCACAGTCAGATGCTTTAATGATGGTCAGATATCCAGCGTGATGAGGAAACTCTCTCTCTTTCTCTGTCTCTCAGTCTGGCTGCTGTCCCGTCCCATCGCGTCCTGTCACTCGGTTAACCCTGTGCACACATTTAACCCACACTGCACACATTCTCCATGATAACTAGTGTCAACAACCTAAAACAACTAAAAATCAACCTATTCCCGGTTTTAATTCCCCCTCTTAACAACTGTTCCATTTGCAGGATTCAGAGAGTCATGGAAAAACCTGTGAATATTAGGAAGATTTTATGAGATTTTAAAAGACCTGGAAACATAATAGAAATTATTCAAATCTTTAAAAACACAGGCATTTTTTATAATGAATGTATATGTTTTTCTAGTTATGCCAAGCTTTGAAATAATTTACAGGGTAAGAAATTGTTAGAAAAAAATTATTAAATCATTCTTATCCAGTAAATCAGGATTGGTTAAAATGAAATTAATTGTTAAACTTAACTGAATAACACTGAGCTCTTAAAACTTCTGGAATCCTGAAATGGAATTATTTTATGTTTATAAAAAATGCATTATAAAGGTACACTGTAATACGTTATATTTCATAAATATTTGTAACCAAAGTTAAATGCATTATAATGTGGGAAGGTTTATTTGTCTTGTGTTTTAATGCATTATGCTTTCCAAAGGTGTAACAATGAATAAATAAATATTGTAATTATGGTTAGAATTATTCATGAGTTTATGCGATGCAATGTAAGGTGCATTACAAGTCACAAGTAACTAAAACTATTTTTATAATGCAATATATTCAAAGGATTTAAGTCAAATGTAAACAAAAACTTATGAAAGCCAGAAATATGTGATGTAAAATTATGTAATAGTCTTAAAATACTTACATATTTGGACATATATGATACATTTTCAGTAAATGTATGTGAAATTATATAATCATCTTTTTATATAGTTTTATATTTTTTCATTGCTTTTAATTCAGTTCAGGTCATTAATTTCACAGCCTGTTATCTTTTTGTCCAATTGTCAAATAAGTTTGCTTCTTCAAATCGAAGGTTGTAAAACTTCACCTGAATTTCTGCTGTAAATGCAGTAAAATCACTGAAAGAACAAGTAGAAAAAGACTAAATTATCATTGTTAAAATGGATGAAACAAAGATGTTGAACAGCGCAGTGCTGTTTTAGAAACATTGAGATGCTCTAAATAATTAGTTCCTATATTTCTATTTTCATTTAAAAAATTGTAGTAATTTTGTTTCCACTCAAGCCAGAGTTTGTAATACTGTATTTGCTTAATGTTTTTACACCTTTTTAATGTTCATAAGGGGAAAATAAATTTAAAAAAAATATATATATATATATATATATATTTCCCTATATATATTTCACTAATGCACTTTTTTTAGCTGTTCAGCTGTCTTATTTTCATATTCCTCTTCTTATTAGTAATATTATTAAGGGACCTAAACGGATAGTTCATCCAAAAATGAAAATTCTGTCATTAATTGCTGACCCTCATATCGTTGCAAACCTGTAAGACCTTCGTTCGTCATGAACATGAATTAAGATATTTTTGATGAAATCCGAGGTACCACATTCAAGGTTCGGAAAGGTACCAGGAACAGACAAAATAATTAAAATAACAACTTTATTCAACAATTCTTATCCTCCATGCGCTGCACCTTGTTTATGTTCAGAGGAAAGCATCGTGGTACTCTATTGGGTGATGCAGAGGAGAAGAATTGTTGCATAAAGTTGTTATTTTAGTTTTTTGTGCAACAAAAAGTATTCTCATAGCTTCATAAAATTATGGTCAAACCACTGATGTAACATGAGCTGATGTTTTTGGTACTTTTCTGGACCTTTTGCAGGACCCTTGCTGTCTGTGGAGTCAGAGAGTTATCGATTTTCATCAAAAAAATCTTAATTTTTTTTTCGATGATGAATTAATTAAAATCTTACGGGTTTAGAGTGACATGAGGGTGAGAAGTTCACTTCCAGAGCAAAAAAAGTTCATGTCTTTCTTTCTTCAGTCGTAAAGAAATACGTTTTTGAGAAAAACATTTCAGGAGTGTTCTCCATATAGTGGACATTAATACAGTTTGAACTTCCAAAATGCAGTTTAAATGCAGCTTCAAAGGGCTCTAAACGATCCCAGCCGAGGAAGAAGGGTCTTATCTAGCAAAATGCTCAGTTATTTTCTAAAAAAACTGACAATTTATATACATTTTAACCTCAAATGCTGGTCTTGTCTAGCTCTGTGATGCATACTCTGTGTACTCCAGTTCAAGACAGTTAGGGTACGTCTAAAAACTCCCATCTCATTTTCTCCTCCAACTTCAAAATCGCTCCACATCGCTGTTTTACCTTTTTCGTAAAGGTTTGTTTGATCTTTGCACGTTCACTTTGTAAACACTTGGTTGGTACTTCTGCAGCGATGGAGGATAAATAAGATGGGAGTTTTTAGACATGCCCTAACTGTCTTGAACCGGAGTTAAGCAGAGCTAGACAAGACGAGCATTTGTGGTTAAAAAGTTAATTTTAAGAAAATAACCAATTGTTTTGACCCTTCTTCCTCGGCTGGGATCGTTTAGAGCTCTTTGAAGCTGCATTTAAACTGCATTTTGGAAGTTCAAACTCTATTAAAGTCCATTATATGGAGAACATTCCTGACATGTTTTCCTCAAAAAACATAATTTCTTTACGACTGAATTTTTGTTCATTTTTGAATCATTTTTGGGTGAACTATCCCTTTTCAGGGTGTCCATGGGTCTGAAGTCTTAAAATGTCTTAAATAACATTTTCCAAATATAAGGCCTTAAAAGGTCTTAAATTCAGATTCGATGGGTCTTAAATTATTTTGGTCACATTGCCACTAAAATATCTTCAGTCTGACCAGAATAATGATTGTTTCAATCATTAGACAGACTGAAGATTGACTAAAACAATAAATAAAAATAACCAGCGAAGCATCAAAACGCAAGAATTCTTCTTATTTTAATACATTCAACATAAACAGTGTTTGATAATGGATAATGTATTTCTGGTATCAAAATCGCGTTGCCTGTTTCTTAGTAAGAGACTTAAAAACAAATGAGAGAAACAGCACACAGAAAGATACCCACTGATGTAAAAATTAAAAATATGTAGTTTATTTCTAACATTAATTAGTTCAGTAACATACCAACGGAGCTTTGCTGAATATGATCACGATTGCAAATGTTACATTGATTTTCAGTAAACAAGTAATTAGTCAAGTAGCTATTAAGTTACTTGCATTTTAAACACAATATTTCCATTTCATTACCAAAAACAGGTCCAAACACGGATCACAACAGATGTATAGCACATTCTCCAAGTGTTTTGTTACTGAATGAATCAGTGTTTTGAACGAATCATTTGAAATGACTCATATTGACTCGCTCATAAAATGACTTACCGCCACCTACTGGTAGTTTAGTAAAAATATGTGTAAGATTTCTTATTTGTATATTCATAAATGCATTGAAAACATTAATCTCATAACATCATTTATTGCAATATGTTTTAATTTTGTAAAATGATTTAATCTGACTGACAGCCCTATAGAATTTGTTGATAAATTGCAATAATTTGACATGAAAGGTGATGCATACATTTCAAAAGTTTAAAATATAGGCCTTTATAAAGGTAAATAAAAATATGCAGATTTAATTATGCAAAAGCTGATAGAACACAGATGAAAAATATTGCTTCAGAATAAATGATCTACTTTTATGAGGATATTTTGTGTGAAATATTGTCTGCTGATATGAAAAGTTCACTGCATGTCGTAGTGATACATATAATTTATGACAGCGATGAAATGTAGTTTTCTTTTTACATTAAGCACATGAACTATTACATGTATGCATGCAATATAATTATTTCCACGTTCATTTTAGGTTTTAAATTTCATATAAGGTGGTATTAAAAAAAGGTCTCTGCAGAAACCCTGCTTTAATGCATGTAGTCCAACACTGTGTGTGTGTGTGTGTGTGTGTGTGTGTGTGTGTGTGTGTGTGTGTGTGTGTGTGTGTTGTTCAGGTGGTGTGTGTGTTGGCGCTGGCCGTGTGTGAGGCGTATGTGTTTCAGGCGGGTCAGACGTCAGGAGAGGTGGATGAAGATCCTCCACAGATCAGAGGTCAGTCCGTCTCCATTCGTCAGTATTATTCATGTGTTAATCACATCAGACTGACAAATGTGACCCTTTTCGAAATTTAGATGTATACATTGCATGAAATCTGAATAAATAAGCTTTCAATTGATGTATGGTGTGTTAGCATCAGACAATATTTGACTGAAATATAACTATTTGAAAATCTGCAATCTGAGGGTGCAAAAAAATCTAAATATTGAGAAAATGGCCTTTAAAGTTGTCCAAATTAAGTTCTTAGCAATGCACATTACTAATCAAAACTTAAGTTTTGATATATTTAAGGTATGAAATTTACAAAATATCTTCATGGAACATGATCTTTACTTAACATCCTAATGATTTTCGGCATAAAAGAAAAATCAATAATTTTGACCCATGTAATGTATTTTTGGCTATTGCTACAAATATACCCCAGCGACTCAAGACTGGTTTTGTGCTCCAGAGTCACATTTGTAGAAATGCAAAAATACATTGTATGGGTCAAAATTATAATTTTTCCTTTTATGCCAAAAATCACTAAGATATTAACCTTTTAACTGTCACCGTCCATCAACCGGGACACCTAAGTTTACTTCACCATATTTCAAATAAATCCTAATCTAATCATGACAAACTATATATCATTGGAAAGGTCTAAGACTCCTAAATTGATATTTTACCACTGTTTTGTGTTACAAATTATGTAGGAAAAGTAATAGATTAATTTATGACAAGAGTGCACCTCAAAAAATGTACATCATAAGAGGGGTTCACAAAGAGACTTTCTTCGTTGCCTTTTTCCCACTTTATCACGCTTTAGAAATCATAAGAAATTATAGATCACTTGAATTAAAATCTCAAAATTCATCCTTTGAAAGCCATTTTAAAATCAGACATTGCATTACCATGGAAATTGTACATGAAAATCATATTACAAAATGTTTTCGTTCATTAATTATACCAATGTAAATTTGGATGCATTTTCACGTCTATGTTCAAAATAAGGATGACGGTTAAAGGGTTAAGTAAAGATCATGTTCCATGAAGATATTTTGTAAATTGTCTAATTTTTGATTAGTCATTTGCATTGGTAAGCCCTTCATTTGGACAACTTTAAAGGTGATTTTCTCAATATTTAGATTTGTTTGCACCCTCCGATTGCAGATTTTCAAACGGTTGTATATCAACCAAATATGTGACCCTGGAGCACAAAACCAGTCTTAAGTCGCTGGGGTATATTTGTAGCAATAGTCCAAAATACATTGCATGGGTAAAAACTCTCAAAAAAGAAATTTATGCCAAAAATCATTAGGATATTAAGTAAAGATCATGTTCCATGAAGATATTTTGTACATTTCCTACCGTAAAAGTATCAAAACATAATTTTTGATAAGTAATATGCATTGCTAAGAACTTAATTTGGACAACTTTTCCCAATATTTTTATTTTTTTGCACCCTCAGATTGCAGATTTTCAAATAGTTGTATCTCTGCCAAATATTTTCCTATTCTAACAAATCATACATCAATGGAAAGCTTATTTAATCAACTTTTCAGATGATATATAAATCTCAGTTTTGAAAAATTGACACTTATGACTGGTTTTGTGGTCCAGGGTCACATATTGTCCTATCCTAACAAACCATACATCAGTGGAAAGCTTATTTAATCAACTTTCAGATGATATATAAAACTCAATTTCGAAAAATTGACACTTATGACTGGTTTTGTGGTTCATGTGTTTGTGTTCAGATTTTTCGAGCTCCTGTAAGGGCCGTTGTTTCGAGCTGAAGGAAGCAGAGCCGCCCAACTGCAGGTGTGATAATCTGTGTAAGACCTACCTGAGCTGCTGCTACGACTTTGATGAGCAGTGCCTCAAAACGGGTGAGAAAACACACAACATGCATGAAAATGCACACCATTCTTAGAGCTTCCCAAACTTGGATAATAAGTTGATGGAAAGCTAATGAACAATAAAAAATAAAAAGTCCTAATTTAGCACTGGATGTGTTTAGCGGGAGGGTTCGAGTGTTCGCGGGAGCGCTGCGGGGAGATCAGGAACGAGGATTACGCCTGTCACTGTTCAGACGACTGTCTGCAGAAAGGAGACTGCTGCACCAACTACAGATCACTGTGCAAGGGTCAGACTCACACACACACACACACACACACACACACACACACACACACACACATATACAATATTTATTGCAACATTTAAAAAAGAAAAAGAAAAATGAAGACTTAAATTATTCTATCTAATGTATTTTGAGTGTTCAAATTTAAGAGCTCCAACCCATGAAATCAACTAAGAAAACTTAAGTCAGAAAAAAGTCAGTGAATGGACTAGTTTTAAAGGGGATTCAACCCTATTTTTAGTTGTGAAATACTAAAAATTACAAATTCACACTGGTGTTTTAGGAAGCCATTCAAATTAGAATATAATAGGGCATGCAAAATAAAAGTTTGTGTTTACATAAAATGTGTGTGTGTTGTGTATATTAAATATCTATATATAAATAAACATACATGTATGTCATTAAAAAAAATGTAATTATATAAATAAAATTATATATATATACACTACCGCTCAAAAGTCTGGTATCAGTAAGTGTTTAAATGCTTTTTAAAAGAGACTTTTCTGCTCATCAAGGCGTTTATTTGATTAAAAATACAGAAAAAACTGTAATATTGTGAAATGTTAATGCAATTTAAAATAGTTGGTTTCTATTTTAATATACTTTAAAATATAATTTATTCCTGTGATGCAAAGCTGAATTTTCAGCATCATTACTGCAGTCTTCAGTGTCACATGATCCTTCAGAAATCACTCTAATATACTGATTTATCAGTTTTGGAAACAATTGTGCTGCTTAATATTTTTTTTGGAACCTGTGATACTTTTTTCAGGATTCTTTGATGAATAAAATGTTAAAAAGAACAGCGTTTATTTCAAATAGAAAACTTTTGTAACAATAAACACCTCGTTCAAAGTTTGGGCTCAGTCATTTTTTTTCTTTCTTTCTCTCTTTGAAAGAAATTAATACTTTTATTCAGCAAGGATGTGTTAAATTGATAAAAAGTGATAGTAAAGACTTATATTGTTAGAAAAGATTTCTGTTTTGAATAAATGCTGTTCTTTTAATTTTTTATTGATCAAAGAATCCTGAAAAAAGTATTACAGGTTCCAAAAAAATATTAAGCAGCACAACTGTTTCCAAAACTGATAATAAATCAGTATATTAGAGTGATTTCTGAAGGATCATGTGACACTGAAGACTGCAGTAATGATGCTGAAAATTCAGCTTTGCATCACAGGAATAAATTATATTTTAAAGTATATTAAAATAGAAACCAACTATTTTAAATTGCATTAATATTTCACAATATTACAGTTTTTTTCTGTACTTTTAATCAAATAAACACAGCCTTGATGAGCAAGTCTCCTTTAAAAAGCATTAAAAATCTTACTGATCCCAAACTTTTGAGCGGCATTGTGTGTGTGTGTGTGTGTGTGTGTAAATATATATATATATATATATAAATATTTACATAAAATATATTTTATGTAAATATTTGTATCTAAATATAACATATTTTCTCAAATAAACACAAACCTTTATTTTGCATGCAATTATTTATAATAATAACAACAATGACCGTAATAGCCATATATTGTAACAACTGCACTGCAAAATAAATGAAAATAAATATTATTTTTGCTTTACACTACAGCAGGGAAATTACAATACTTCTTTCCTAATTTCTACACTTAAAAGAGAGATTTTCAACTTGGACTGCAGTAACGGCACCCATTTAAACCATTAGCTGTCAGCAATTCATACAGCACTTTTAAACTTTTATTTTGACGGAAACGGCAGTAGAGCTTTCATTTTGAAGGAAAACTCCAGCTTCAGTGAAAACAGGATTACAAAAATGCGTTTCACTGCAAATCTAGTGAAATGCTGTAAAATAAAGTATGACTGGTGACTTTTCTTACTTAGAATTTTTGTCTTGTTTCCAGCCAAAATATATAAAAAAAACTCTTAAATCAAGAAGGGTTTTCTAGACAAGGACGAATTATTTTTTTTGTTTTCAGAAAAAATAGTGAAAATAAAGTGAGTTTTTGCTTAGAACAAGCAATAATCTGCCAATGGGGTGAGCAAAAAAATATTATTTCAAACAGAAAACAAGATTATTTAGCTTACCCCATTGGGAGAAAAAAAAGACAATAATTATTTACTTGTCTAGAAAATCCTTGTTGATTTAAGATTTTTTAGATATTTTGGCTGGAAACAAGACAACAAATCTAAGTAAGAAAAGCATTTTTTGCAGTGTACTAATAAACAAAACTTACTTTAGATGAACTAACATTTGTGTTTTTTTCTCATTGCTGAAGAGTGTTGAACTTTCTTTTCCTACAGTTCTACTGTACAGACCTCAGTTTAATTTTCCTTTAGCCTTAGCCTTATTCACTTCATTTCATTTTGGTGTGAAAGGGCTTTTACATTTGCTAAGAATCAAATGTTTTTATATTAAAAACAAACAAGCAAGCCCTGCCCAGATTTAAAAAGTAATGCAAAAGTAACGTAACGCATTACTTTCCATAAAAAGTAACTAACATAAATAGTTACTTTTTTAGGGAGTAACGCAATATTGTAATGCAATTACTTTTAAAAGTAACTTTCCCCAACACTGCTGGTGACGGTTGCATTCCCAAATGCACACTAAACTGATGCATGCAACAAACAAATGCATTCACTATAAACTGAGCAAAAAACACCAGATCATGAGCTGATCAACTAAACGAAGTACAGACTTTATGAAGGGATTAAGCCATATTGTGCTTTCGGTTTTAGATCTTTTGACAAAAGCATAATGACCCAAAACCAAACTTTAAAGAGCTTTTATGTTAGAATAAGAAGTTATTAAGAATATATTTTAAAAACTACAAACGTTTTGCGCAAAGACTTATTTCATATCGCCATGTGACCACGATAATATCGAGAGTTTACCACGCAATTGATAATATCATTACTTCTAGGGTTGTCCAGTATGATGATTTTTGTTCGTGGATGATAAAAATGTCTCCACAATCTTCTTTTGGAGAAATATTGTCATATAGTGCAATTTTATCAGCTGCAGGTGTGGTGTCTCTGTCTCAATAGTATACTGTACACTGAACACTGCACTTATTCACAATCACAAAAGTACATTTGCTTTAAAGCCTTGCCGGTTAAACATTTCAACATTACATGCATGCACTTTTCCAGAGTGTGTACATCTGAAGTGCATGCACACTAAAATCCTGTCAAATAGCACCTAATTACTGAACTAAGTTATGATTAAGCTGATTAAGCTAATACTCTCGAAACATACAAGGTTTAGGTATAAAAACATGCTTATGTCTAAAGTGAAAGTAAACAGTTGAGAGAAAAACATGACTGGATGACTGTAAATTAAATGCGTGCAGCTCTTAAAGGGACAGCAGATTGTACTAAATCTAAATCTAATCTAGTAAACATGCACCCAAAAATTATAATTCTGTCATTATTTACTCGCCTACATGTTGTCCCACACAATATTATTTTTTTGTCTTGTGCTACATGCAAAATAAGATATTTTTGAAGAATGTTACCAAACAGTAGCTGGTTCCCATTGAATTTAAAAATAAAAATGATGACGTTCAACAGAAAAAAGAAACTCACTCAGGTTTAAAACAACCTGAGAGTTAGTAATGATTCTTTTAATGTTAATAAAATAACAAAAAACAAAGAGAAAAATCACTCACTGCTCATGACTGCAGAACTTTAATACAGCTGCTTTAATAAGAATCAATGTGCAATTGATGTATATAGCATACAAGTATATAGTGTTTCACTTTTTATATGGGTTAATTAAATTAGCTACTGCTAAATACACCTCCTGTACCTTTGTTTTATTTGTATTATGTTTATTTCTAATGTGTATCTTTGTTCTTACTTTTTAAAAACAAAGATAAATTCATGAGAAAGATATTTATCTTCGCTCACTTTGACTTAAATATCTGCCCTTCTCTTTTGATATCTTGAAAGACTTTGTTTTTAAAAAAAGAAATTAGCTGTACTGCTCAGTCAACTTGCAAAATAGTAAAATGGGTCAAACACATGCACAATCACACACACAGGTAAGACAAGCGCATTTGTAGAATTAAAATGGAAATAAAACTGCTTTTTAATTATTAAAATGTGATTAAACCATTAAAACAGAATCCAGAAAAAAATTGGGAACAAATGCATTTCACAGGGCTGTAATTATTTCATTCTGAATATATTTATTTTAGAAAAAGATTTTTTATTTATTTATTTTCTTTTATTTATTATGCACTTTAAAAATCCTTGCCTGGTTTACTGCGTTAGGCTTCCACTGTTCTCCTTTGGATAAAAGCGTCTGCTAAATGTCTAAATGTCTAAATGTAAATATGTGTGTGTTTTAGGTGAGAGCTCGTGGCTGGAGGGCGACTGTGAGGAGATTCAGAGCCCAGAATGCCCTGCAGGGTGAGAAATGATGTGAAGACATGTGTTTTGTTAAGTGTGTGTGTGTCAGGTTTCCATCCAGGGATTTTTTTGCAATCTATACAATTTCTCATTTGTCGACACTATTTTTCTGTTTAACTTTAGCGCATAAATTCTATATTGATAGTTCAAATGTCACAAATACATTTTTGGAAACACTTTTTGTCAAGAAAAGTGGCTTTAACGCAAATATGACAGAATTAGGCAGCATCTGTATTCATGGTGTTGCTCACTTTAAAGCACAGTTTCTCTGTAGTTCAAAAGCGCATTAAATCATATTCATATTATTGGATTAGAAAATTATTTTATATATGGTAAGAAAAAGACAAATTACATTTTAAATAAACATCTTTATTACGTTGCAAGCTAAAATGTATGCATTTTGTACAAAAATGCTCTTTTAATTCATTTTGGCTCGTTAGCTTGTTTTATTCTCAGTTAAATGTAAAGGATTTGTTGTGGAGTGAGGTGAAGTAAAATAGCATGGTTTTCAATATGTTTGGCTGACTGTATTTTATTATGACAATGAACAGACTGCGTTGTTGAGTTAAATAATGCTTAAAGGCAAAATCACTTGATTTTTTTCCACCTCATAAAAGTAGAAACAACTTTCAATAGCCTAGTCCTTCTTTTGTGGTCATATAAGAGTAAAACATTATTCGAAACTATTTAAAATACAGAATAAAAACGATAAATTCACAATAAAAATGAAACATGATTTTGTAAGGAAGGAAACTAACAGGATGCTGTCACAAAAATGAAACGAAATTCTGCATATAGGCTGCTGTTTGTTGCACAGTTTTGTTTCTTTCGTTTTGTTAAATTATTATTTATTTAGAAAAAATAGATTATTAGATTAATAGATATTTTATATCTATCTTTATTTAGTTTTTCTCCGTCAGCAAAAACGCTGCAGGTGCATGATGTTACCATGAAACCCTGGAAAACAAATGTAGGTATTTTTAATGGGTCACAACCACGTTATTTATTTATAATTTAACATAATCTTGTCGGTTAATGGTTATGGCTTAATGACCGTCGGTTGACGATCAGGGAGAAAAAAAAGAACATTCCTATTTCCAATAAAGTCTAATAAAAGTCAATCACAAAAATAATAATAGGCCTAATACAACTGCACCTGTTCATGAATATTGCTTACTCGAGTATCTAAAGAGTCTATAACCTAGGCCTAACTAAATACAAAAAAAATCTTGTTTTTGTAAAGTATTTTTTTAAATGGATAAAGAACATATGTAATTTGAAATTATTTAAAATTCACTTTTTTTTTTTTTTTGAGATACACCAAAACTTATGTGACACCTCGTTTTTTTAGGGATGAAAACCATTTTATCGGTAAAAAGCCAGTTGGATGGAAACAGGCTTGAGACAGCAAATTTCGCAAAGTTTTTTTAACGCATATTCTCTTTGTTGATAACAAAACATCGCAAAAACTGGATGGAAACTTGATTACTGTAAGCAGGTGGACTAAATCTGCTATTTTTTTATTTATTTTTTCTGAAGGTTTGTCCGTCCTCCTCTCATCATCCTGTCTCTGGACGGTTTCCGCGCCTCTTACATAAAGAAAGGGAAGAGCGTCTTACCCAACATCCACAAACTGAGTACAGAATCTCATTCCTACATCACACCAATCCCACAATCCCTCACTGCTCACACACTGACACTGGGCCTCAGTCAGGTTAGCCGTCATATGAATGAGAGACGACTGATCAGAATAAAATAATACAAATATGGGAGCTGCTGGGCAATGTAGCGGTGCAAAATTATAAACCAGTAAAATTATGTTAACTGGACTACATTTTGCATATTAAATTTAATGAGATGAAAATGTGAATTTTATATATGTGGTGCATTCAGGTCCTTCTGAGAAAATCCCAACATCAAAATTATTTGGTCAGAGCAAAATTTTTACATATATATATATTTCACAAATACTATTTAAAATAAACTAATATTTTAATATAAAAACATACTTTTACTTTAGAACTAAAGAAAAACAATGCAAGATTTTTAAACTCTATCTTCATGTTTTTTTTTTTTTTTTCCAAAAGAGCCACTGAAAAAAAACACACAATATATTACTATAATAAAAAATAAAGGTTTTCAATAACAAAACCTTTATTTGTGCATGCACAACTCAAGTATGAAGCATCAAATGCTGAATGCATAAATGGAAAAACATGCACATTTTAAAATTCAGGTTAATATATATATATATATATATATATATATATATATATATATTTCACAAATACAATTTAAAATAAACTAATATTTTAATATAAAAACTCACTTTTACTTTAGAACTAAAGAAAAACAATGCAAGATTTTTAAATGCAATCTTCATATATTGTATTATAATTGTACTTTGTATGTGTAGCTAGTTTTATTGTAAATAAGGGGGAAAAATCATTTTATGGAGATGCTTTAGAACAGGGGTCGGGAACCTTTTTTCACCAAAGAGCCATTTTTTTATTTTTTTATTTTTATTTTTTGGCGAGCCATCAAAAGAGCCATTGAAAAAAAAAAACACAATATATTACTATAATAAAAAAAAATAAAGGTTTTCAATAACAAAACCTTTATGTGTCCATGTACAACTCAAAATAAACAAATATGAAGCATTGCATGCTGAATGCATGAATGAAAAACATGCACATTTTAAAATTCTGGTTTATAGATAGATAGATAGATAGATAGATATTTCACAAATACAATTTAAAATAAAATGTTACTATAAAAATGTTTACTTTAGAACTAAAGAAAATCAATGCAAGATTTTTAAACTCTATCTTCATATATTGAATTATAATTGTACTGTACTGTATGTGCAAATAGTTTTACTGTAAATAAGGGGGGAAATCATTTTATGGAGATGCTTTAGAACAGGGGTCAGGAACCTTTTTCACCAAAGAGCCATTTTTTATTTTTTGCCGAGAGCTTTTTTTCAAAAGAGCCATTGAAGAAAAACACAAATATATTACTGTAATAAAAATATCAATAACTTTTCAATAACAAAACCTTTATTTATCCATGTACAACTCAAAAATTAACAAATATGAAGCATCACATGCTTGAATGCATGAATGAAAAACATGCACATTTTAAAATTCTGTTTAATATATATATATATATATATATATATATATATATATATATATATATATATATATATATATATATATATATATATATATATATATTTCACAAATACAATTTAAAATAAACTAATATTTTACTATATAAAACTTACTTTTACTTTAGAACTAAAGAAAAACAATGCAATATTTTTAAACTCTGTCTTCATATATTGTATTATAATTGTACTGTACTGTATGTGCAACTACTTTTATTGTAAATAAGGGAAAAGGAAAAATCATTTTATGGAGATGCTTTAGAACAGGGGTCGGAAACCTTTTTTTAACAAAACCTTTATTTGTCCATGTACAACTACAAAAATAAACAAATATGAAGCATCAAATGCTGAATGCATGAATGAAAAACATGCACATTTTAAAATTCTGTTTAATATATATATATATATATATATATATATGTATATATATATATATATATATATATATATGTATTTATTTTTTTTTTTTTCACAAATACAAAATTTCAAATAAACTAATATTTTACTATAAAACTTACTTTTACTTTAGAACTAAAGAAAAACAATGCAATATTTTTAAACTCTATCTTCATATATTTCATTATAATTGCTCTGTACTTTGTATGTGCCACTAGTTTTATTGTAAAAAAAAAAAAAAGGGAAAAATCTTTTTATGGAGATGCTTTAAAACAGGGCGACATTTTAAAATTCTGGTTAAAAAAAAATAATAATAATAATTATATATATATATAATTATTATTATTTTTTTTTTCTTTCACAAATACAATTTAAAATAAACTAATATTTTACTATAAAAACTAACTTTTACTTTAGAACTAAAGAAAAACAATGCAATGTTTTAATGCAAGACATTACAGGTGAGCACTAAATTTTAGAATATAAATCTGAATTTTGGATAAAGTCATTTTCATAATCTGTGTGTGATTTTTGTTGTTAGATATTAGACTTTTCCAGAGTTGATTTTGGATTTCTCTATTTATCACTCCATAAATCAGAAAGTACTGTCAGCAGACAGAAAGCAATGTTTTTAGGAGTAAAATGATGTATAAATCAGTGTAAACAAACCTTCAGAATATAGAGAGGAATCACACTGTAAAGTTTGATGTTTGTAACACTTAAATGAGTGTTTTAGATGTTTTCTGTCCACTAGACTAAAAGAAGAGACACGCTATTGAAGAATATCAGATCAAAATCTCAAAACTAAAACATGTATGCAATGCAGTTTTTTTTGTCTATATAGTGTCTTGCTTAAGTGTCAAACAGTATATTAAATATTAATTAAATAATACATTTATAAAGCAGTTTCCTTGCAGCGTTCACAACTATTTAAATTTTAAAAACGTCTAAATTTATCAAGGGTTTGATATGTCTAGCATTATTTTTTATTTTATTATTTTTTATCAGATTTCCATAAAAATGTGTATATCACCCTAAATTGTATAAATATATAGAGAAATATTTGCTTATGCCATTTAACGCCTGTCTCGGACATTAATACAGTAGGACATCTGTAGTCTTGGTCACACAGAACATCCTGAACATCATGCATCATTAGGGTTGCAAAGGGGTGAAACATTTCCGGTAAATTTCCGGAAACTTTCCAGAAATCCTGTAAAGTTTCTAAAATTTCAGGAATGTTTCTGAAATTTGCTAAAAAATGTTCCACTTTTTTGCAACCCTACTCATCATCAGTGAGTGTTTCTGAGAGACACAATGTGTCTGAGCTCAGAATCAAGGTCATGAGTCGTCCAATACAAACATCCAGCAGAACAGAGACCAGGGTTCCCACTCGAAGCCAAATGTCAAATTCCCTGACTTTTCCCTGACTTTTAATGACTAAAAAGCTGAATTTGCATGACCTATAATGAACGGATCCATCCACCTGCAAGCTTTATTTACTTGTTTACAGACGTTTTTAGTACAAAACTATGGAAGCCCGTTTCTGCCACTAAATAAAAAAAGATAAAACTCACAGTTCCGACTTTTTTTCTTGCAATTGCAAGTTTGTATCTTGCAATTCTGACTTTTTTTTCTCAGAATTGTAACATATAAATTCATTTCTGAGGAGAAAAATACTGATATGTTCACATAATTGAGTTCATATCACACAATTCTGCCTTAACTCTCAATTGCGAGTTTATATCATGCAATTCTGACTTTATAACTCGCAATTCTGACTTGTTATCTCACAAGTCTGACTTTTTTTCCGCAACTGCTAGTTCATATCTCACAATTCAGAGAAACAAAAGTCAGAATTGCGAGTTTGTATCACGCTATTGTGAGAAAGTAAGTCAGAATTGTGAGAGAAGTCGCAATAACCTTCTTTTTATTTTTTATTTAGAGCCGGAAACAGGCTTTTTCTGTAATATTTCTACAGAAATTAATTTATGTTTATAACAATCTGAAGGATTTTTGTAAGGGTGTGTAAGGATTTGTAATCAAGTTCATTCAGGTTTTTTTATTTCTTCACATTTAGTTTTTGCTTTTCTATGATCTACTTTTCATAGCCAGTATTTGAAGTGCTCATTTTGTAGCCAAAGCTCTTGAAATTATTTTTTTTCTGGCATATTTGCCTTAGTTATCTAAGCTGGTGACTGCATTTGACTTCAGTGATTGCCGGTTGACGTGCGAGAAGGGAATAAAATGGCACTGAAAAATAGCCTAACCATAAAAATAGGCAAATAAATAAATAAATAAAAACGGTGCAGAAAAGTTCAGTTTGATAAACAGAAAGTAAAATTTAAATCAACAAACAAAAATCCCTGATATTGACTTGGACCAAAAAAATATTAAATTCCCTGACTTTCAATGAATGGAATAGACCTTTTAAAATTCCATGATATTCCAGAAATTCCATGAGCCTTGGGAACCCTGAGAGACTTGCATCATCCCTCGCTCTCATTCATGTCTAATGTAATCCCTGACTGAGGTCTGTCAGATTGAGACGGGAGAGGTTCTCGTTGACACTGCTTCATGTGTTTCTCTGGTAGGATCGTGTGGAACCCACGCCCCTCATATGAGACCCATGTACCCGTCCAAAACCTTCCCGAACCTCTACACGCTGGCCACGGTACAAAACACACTCCACAGCACATGAGACAGATTCACTCAGTTCACTCAGATATCACTGAAAGATCCATGCACTTCATAGAAATCATCAAACTGATCATATGAAGCAGAACATGTCTTATTTCCAGCATGCTTTGCTTAGGACTGTATTAGGAGAGTTATTTAGGTTATAAAATATTGATATGTAACATTCTATTTTGCATAAACTAAATGTAGTCTTTTTATGAACATTGAAATATAAAATAATGACTGTTAAGTCCCCCCAAACTGCAAAAAATGCTTTTCTTGCTTAGATTTTTTGTCTTGTTTCCAGCCAAAATATCTAAAAAATCTTAAATCAAGGAGGATTTTCTAGACAAGTAAAAATTGTCTTGTTTTCAGAAAAAATACGTCAAAATTAAGTGAGTTTTTGCTTGAAACGAGCAAAATAATCTTATTTCAAGATGAAAGATAGATTATTTTTCTTACCCCATTGGCAGATAATTTTGCTTGTTTCAAGCAAAAACTCACTTAATTTTGACATATTTTGTCTGAAAACAAGACAATCAGTTTTGCTTGTCTAGAAAATCCTTCTTGATTTAAGAATTTTTAGATATTTTAGCTGGAAACAAGACAAAAAATCTAAGAAAAGCATTTTTTGCAGTGTATACAGTATTAGTCAAACTAAATACAGTATACTGTAAAAAAATAAATAAATAAAAAATCATAAACTGATCATATGAAGCAGAACAGTCTTGTTCCAGCATGCTTTGCTTTAGACTGTATAAACTGAGTAAACATTGAAAAAATGATTTTAATGCATTTTTGCACACATTGAACATAAGAGGAGATCTGTCAGTGTTTCATGTTCTGTTATGTTAAGATTTAAAGGGTTTAATTAAAGAAATGCAAGTTTATTTGAACTAGAATGTTGATCTATTGTATTTTGCATATTGCATTTTAAAATGTAGCCTTTTTGTGAACACTGGGATATAAAATGACTATAAGTACTTCCATACTTTAATTAAAGTATTACAGTATTAGCCAAAACAAATACAGTATACTGTCAAATAAATAAATGAATAAAATATTAGATTAAAATAAATAAAAGTAAATAAAATAGATTTATTGAGTAGCTTCAAAACAATAATAGAGACCAAAAGAAATGCATATGTAAATAGAAATAGACAAAAAATGACATGAAATAACAACATGCTAGTAACTTGTTAATCATGCTACAACATGCTAGCAATGTGCTAATCGTGCTAAAAACATGCTGGTAACTTGCCAATCATGCTAAAACATGCTAGCAACTTGCTAATCATGTTAAAAACATGCTAGCAACTTGCTAATTATGTTAAAAACATGCTAGTAACTTGCCAATCATGCTAAAACATGCTAGCAACTTGCTAATCATGTTAAAAACATGCTGGTAACTTGCTAATCATGCTAAAACATGCTGGCAACTTGCTAATCATGCTAAAACATGGAAGCAACTTGCTAATCATGCTAAAAACATGCTGGTAACTTGCTAATCATGCTAAAACATGGAAGCAACTTGCTAATCATGTTAAAAACATGCTGGTAACTTGCTAATCATGCTAAAAACATGCTGGTAACTTGCTAATCATGCTAAAACATGGAAGCAACTTGCTAATCATGTTAAAAACATGCTGGTAACTTGCTAATCATGCTAAAACATGCTAGCAACTTGCTAATCATGTTAAAAACATGCTGGTAACTTGCTAATCATGTTAAAAACATGCTAGCAACTTGCTAATCATGCTAAAAACATGCTAGCAATACTATCAAATTGCTAATCATGCTAGCAACATACTATCAACTTGCTATCATGCTAAAACATGCTAGTAACATGCTAATCATACTAGAAACATCCTAGTAACTTGCTAATCATGCCAGCAACATCTTAGTAACTTGACAATAATGCTAGTAACATGCTAACAACTTGCTAGTAACATGTTAATCATGTTAATAATGTTAACTTGTTAATCATGTTAAAAACATGCTAGCAACTTGCTAATAATGCTAGAAACATGTTAGTAACATGCTAATTTTGCTAGAAACATGCTAACAACATGCTAATCATACTAGAAACATGCTAGCAACTTGCTAATCATGTTGAAACATGTTAGTAACTTGTTAATAATGCTAAAATCATGCTAGCAACATGCTAGTAACATGCTAATAATGCTATAAACATGCTATCAACTTGCTAATCATGCTACTAACATGTTAATCATGCTAGAATCATGCTAGGAATGTGCTAACAACTTATTCATGCTAGAGTCATGCTAGCAAAATGCTAGTGACATGTTATTCATGTTAGAAACATGTTAGTGACATGCTAGTCATGCTGGAGGTGTGCTAACCACATGCTAGTAACTTGCTAATCATGTTAACAACATGCTAGTAACTTGCTAGTCATGCTAGAAATGTACTAACAACATGGTAGTAACTTGCTAATCATGATAACAACATGCTAGTAACATGCTAGTCATGCTAGAAACGTGCAAGCAACATGCTAATCATGCTAGAATTGTGATAGCAACTTGCTAATCATGCTAGAATCATGCTAGTACCATGTTAATCATGCTAGGAAAATGCTAGTAACATGCTAATCATGCTAGCAACATGCTAGTCATGCTAGAAATGTGTTAACAACATGTTAGTAACTTGCTATCTATCTATCAAACATTAAGCTTTTAAAACTACTTTAAACTTAAAAAAAAAAACTTTTTAAACTCTTCAAACTTTTTAAACTTTCTGGTCCAGCTTTCCCAAGCCAACTTAAAGTTTGTGTTGACAAACTTTTTTTTTATCTAGTTTAATGTTACTTTACTTGCCACTTCTTTGTAATTATTAATGAAATTTACTAGTGGTTTCTGAGTGAAAATAGTTTTCACACCAAATTCTTATAAATAAGCACTCGAATCGCTCATACGATGTGCTTTAGCTAAACTGCTTGGTATTTTCTTGTTCTTCCTCAGGGTCTGTATCCCGAGTCTCATGGGATCGTGTGTAACTCCATGTACGATCCTGTGTTCAAAGCTCATTTCAAACTGAGAGGACGAGAGAAACTCAATCACCGCTGGTGGGGCGGGCAGCCTGTGAGTCATGACTCCGCCCACACACTGCTCTCAGCCAATCACAGCCCAGACGCTTTACATAAGATTTATAACATCATCAGCTTATTTAAAGCCTAAAGCATGTGTGATTCTGTGCTTGTAATGTAGAAGACGTTTTTTAATTCTGTTCCAGTCTTACATGAGAACACTTAATAAATCGTCAGGCTCAGTTTGGGTTTGGATGGATGGTCTAGTTGTAAAGTTTGAAGTGGGTTCATGTTAATAATTTAGAGTGTTTTTGTCTGTTTTTCGTCTCAGATTTGGATCACAGCAGAGAAACAGGGCGTGAAAGCTGGGACGTTCTTCTGGCCCTGGTGAGCACAGAGATCTCAGTCCAAATGTGCCGAATGTCACGGATAAATTCAGCATTATTCATTCATCTGCTTCATGATTTTGATTTTTGGGTTCAGTTGCATAAACTTAGTCAGTGTCTTAAGTACTAGTTTGACCAACTATCAGTTAACAAGGGTAATCAGTCTTATTTTTTGGATTCAACTTAGACCAATCTACACTTTTCTGTAACTGAATTTAAAAAATGATGACCAGTCTTAAAGAAAAAGTTAGCTGACTAACTTTAAGACTGGTCTAAACCTTTTATGCAACCGGCCCCCGATCTTCATTTTCTTCCGTTTCTGCAGCAGAGTTTTATTTTAAATGAGGTTTTCTTCATAAACCAGTGATCTGAGTTTCAGTGTTAATTTCGTTAAGCATAAACTTGGTCAACGACATTTTTTTCACAGACGAAAATGAAACGGTAACAAACTAAAATTCTTCTTGAATGACAAAAACTATGACAAAAATCTAGTTGCATTTTTTCGTCAACAAATAAAAACGAGATGAAAAAGTCAGGGAGGGATGATTTGGAAAGAGATTCTTTCAGAAAAATCTGTTGCGTAGATTAAGTTAGATGCGTACAAACCGGCGGGACACAAGCTAAAATAGACTTGCTGCACATCTAATAAAACGTTAAAAAATGTCAATATGTGGGAGAAGTGCAGACATATGGATAAATTTGATGATGCAAACTTGTTTTCTGAGCGCAGACACTGAAGCAAACACACAGAAAACACGACTCACACTCTTTCACGTTGCATGAACTGAGAAATACACACAAAATGATCTGTAATTGTCCGTTTTGATGAGTATTCACATAAACACAGCTGATTACGTCTTAAATGAACATAAACAGTAGAGAGAAAGTGCATCAGTGCATTGCATCCATTGCATTGGGTTTTAAAGGGACAGCAGCCGCATTTAGTGTCTATTGTCCGAGTCACTGATGTTCATCAAGCAACAAAAGAAAGACAGAAAACCACTCACTGCTCTTGACTGAATCACTTACGTAGCCCTAAAGATGAATCTAAATTAATTTATAGAAATAAATGTCTGTCTGATAGAATGAAGAATATGGTAAACAAGTGACTATAAAAAATGCATCATTAGCCGATATAACCATTGATATTACATTCAAAAGAAGACCATGTTCTTTATGAGAAGTGGTTTTATTTCATTTTAATATTAAGGCATGTTGTGTAAATTGTGTGTTTATCATGATTAAACCTTAATATCAAACCTATAGAATGAGTTTGGAAATTTAAATGCTTAATAAATGCATTGCACTGAAACTAAACCCATTACATTTTAGCAGACTACATTTACTGTAGATTTAGTTGACTAAAACTAGACTATAACTAAAAACAATTCAGATGACAAAAATATGACTTAAACTAAATGCATTTTAGTCAAAAGACTATGATTAAAACTGAAACAAAATTTGCTGTCAAAATGAACACTGCTGAGTTTAGAGCAAAGCTCAGAGTGTCACTGTGAGAGTCATGACTCAAACAACACATGATTCAAACAAAGACCTTTCACACACTGGTCTTTCAGAGCGTCTCCGTCTGTCCCGACCTCTGTGTTCTTCTCTGAAGAGCTTCACTCACTTCTGAAGATGCGCTCAGCCGCTCGTGAAGAAGAGCTCTGACGTCTGTGGTGTTGTTTGTGAAGGGCTGAATGAACCCGTCTCTCTGTCTCTCTGTAGGGTGATTCCTCTGGAACGGAGGATCCTCACTATCCTGCAGTGGCTGCACCTGCCTGATGATGAGAGGTGTGTCATATGACTGCTATTGAGGAAACAAAACATTGCTATTATTGGAATGCTCACTTCAAGAATGATAACTACAGTCATAACTAAAACTGAAAACTATAACGATAATTATGCAATAACCGCGTTGGGGGTAATGCATTACAAGTAACGCAAGTTACGTAATAATATTACTTTTTTCAAGTAACTAGTAAAGTAACGCATTACTTTTTAATTTCCAAGAAAATATCTGAGTTACTTTTTCAAAAAACTAACGGCATTTACATTTTGTTTTCTTTATGTGTTTAATCCCATTTTATTAACCAATGACTTTGCTGCTGACCTTTGATCCAATTCAACCGTACACTGCAAAAATACTGTTCTTACTTACATTTTTTGTCCTGTTTCCAGCCAAAATATCAAGATTTTCTAGGCAAGTAAATTGTTGTTTTCAGAAAAAAAAAAAAAAACACCAAAAAGTTCAAATTAAGTGAGTTTTTGCTTAGAACAAGCAAAATAATCTGTCAGTGAGGTAAGCAAAAAAATCTTATTTCAACCAGAAAACAAGATTATTTAAAACACTTAATTTTGACTTGTTTTCAGAAAAAAACAAGACAATAATTTTTACTTGTCTAGAAAATCCTAGATATTTTGGCTGAAAATATGGACAAATGTGGACAAAAAATAATAAAGTAAAAGAGCATTTTTTTGCAGTGTACTATTAAGCAAAACTGTATATTAACTAACATTTGTGCTTTTTTTTCTCATTGCTGAAGAGTGTTGAACTTTCTTTTCCTACAGTTCTACTGTACAGACCTCAATTTAATTTTCCTTTATTTTACTTCATTTCATTTTGGTGTGAAAGGGCTTTTACATTTGCTAAGAATCAAAACGTTTTTATATTAAAAACAAACAAGCAAGCCCTGCCCAGATTTAAAAAGTACAGCAAAAGTAATGTAACGCACTACTTTCCATAAAAAGTAACTAAGTAACGTAATTAGTTACTTTTTTAGGGAGTAACGCAATATTGTAATGCATTACTTTTAAAAGTAACTTTCCCCAACACTAATAACTGATAGCTCTGTAAGTCGAGAGTCTACAGCCAGAACCAAAGTTTTTGCATGCACAGGTCAGTTCTAGGTCAGATATATTGCTCTTTTTTGTATCTCTATTTGTCTTTTATTGCACTTTAGAATCAGAATCAGAAAGAGCTTTGTTGCCAAGTGTGCTTGCGCATACAAGGAATTTGTTTTTGTGACATTTGCTTCCAGTGTACAGAGACAACAACAACACAGACAATAAAAAATAAAAATAAGATGAGAATAAAAAAATACACATATGTAAATATAAATGGACAAAAATATATACAAAAATGAATTAACAAATAAGTTGCATGTACATTTGTG